>PVLD010007974.1:0-87433 GCA_004027595.1 Dinomys branickii
TTCATGGCCTGTTGGAGTTGTTTCATTTCGGATGCAATCGTTTCATAACTTGAAGTTATGAGGCTTCCTGGTTCCCCTGTATCTTCACATTCAAAACTTGTTCTGGGTGGGGTTGAGTTTTGAGACTGCATTTTGTTCCTCTGTTTTCCCATTTTTGGGTATCAGATTCAAAATGTGGAGCTATAAATTCCACAGGCAGTTCAGCAGGCAAAGGTCTGCTGCAAAGGCTGCTCCAATGATTCCTTCTCTTTGGGAGAATGTCCCTTAAGCTCTCTGCTGAAATTTCCGCTTCTATTCTCTACCCCAAGACCTGGCCAGGGCGAATAAACAGCTTGCCGCCCCAGGAGTCTTACAGACAGGGCACTCCGGTGTTCCTCCCTGGATGAAGCTCCTTCCCCCCTCACAAATCCCTTTGGGGCGCCTAGCTAGTTCTTCCCACCCGGGAGATCCCGCAGTTTTTAAAGCTGTTTTGATGTTACTCGCTGGGCTGAGCTTCTTCCCGATTCAGGAAAAACCGGTTAGAGCACCCACTTAACTCACTCTTTGATCGTGCAGACAGGAATGCAGTTCAGATGTATCTCTCTGGATGGAGCTTTTTCCAGACTCAGAAATCACGCCGATTGCTGTTGCTCCGGTTCGCACTGTGCCGGCTGCGGGGGTGGGGTTCTGAGCGGGATCCCGGACCGCTGCCCAGATTGGCGCAGTCTGTCCCTGTTGCTCCAATTCCTGTGGCTCCGGCTGCAGGGGCGGGGTTATGAGTGGGATCCCGGACCGCTGCCCAGATTGGTGCAGTCTGTCCCAGTTGCGCATTCTCTGAGTTTCCTCTGCTCTGCTGCCTCCAACAAATCCTGGTTACAGCCGCCTCTGAGCCGGTCGGGTTTAGGAGCTGAAGCCGTCCTTCCCTCCACACTCACTCTCTTGGCTGTACACGATTTGAACCGAGCTGCTGCCCAAAGCTGCACCGATCCCCTGGGCCAAGGATGCTGCATGAATCTTGTCTTCATGTCAGCGATGCATCAATAATAACACAGTTGTAGATCTTCTCAAGCACAAAAGAGTTCAGGGTTCACCTGTCATTTAGGTGATTCATGTAAGAGCTCTTCTCAGGCAACAGAAGTTACGACAAATGATTCAGTGCACGTTTTACGCCGTTTCACAAATTATATCGGGTAGAGTTGTTCGCAGCATTTCATACCTGATGCAGCTGATGAACGACAAGAAGCTCATGAGCAGCCTGCCCAACTTCTGCGGGATCTTCAACCACCTGGAGCGGCTGCTGGACGAAGGTGGGCGCGGGCCAGCAGGGCGCCGGGGAGGTCACGGTGGCGCCGGAGCGCGGGCGGCTGGGCCGGCGCGGCACGGGCGGGGCGGGGCCTGCGGGGTCCCCGGGGCGGCCCCGTGCAGGCGGGCGGGCGCGTGTGCTCAGGCCGGGCCCCGGCACTCAAGGTGGGCAGCCGCGGCGGGCTGAGTGGTGCAGGAGGCGAGCCTGGTGACCTAAATCTGTTTCTGTGACTTAGCGCATTTAAGAGTATGGTCTAGAGGAGTGTTATGGTCGATACATTGTGTCAACTTGGGGAGTCTGGAGGTTTAATTGAGTGACTCAGCAGGAAGCCAGAGTACTTACTTTGTATACATCCTGGGCCTGTGGAAGAGGAGGGCATGGAGACTCTGTGAGAGCTACACGTCCCCTGGGTGGGGGTAGGCTGTTTACAATGTAAGGGAATGAGAGAGGCTGCTTGCGGCCATTCCTCCCTTTTGCTGGTTGCTTTTGCTGTGCTCTGCTGCTGTGAACAGTTTGCCCACTACCGTGTGCCATTCTGCCTCAGAACCAGCCAAGTATGGACTGAAACCTTCACAAACTGTAAGCTAAATAAATCTTTCCTTCCTTCATTTTGGGTGTTGGGTATTTTGTCTCAGCAATGAGAAAAAAGTAACCAAGACAAGGAGCATCCATTTTCCTGCAAATGACTGATATTTATCTTGTTAATATCAGAGTAGTGTTCCATTGTGTATAAATGCCACACTTTCTTTATTAAATCCTCTGTTAACGGACACACAGATGTTTTGCAAGATTTACCTATTACGAATCATGCTGCCATAAACCCGGGTAGGCATGTATCACTGTATATGATGTTCTTAATTCTTTTCAGGAAGGTGCCTAGAAGAGGAATAGCTGGGTCCAATTATGGAAATCAGTATGGAGATTTCTCAAAAAAATAAAAATGTGATATGAGTTTTGAACAGTTGGTCTTGTTTGTATTGTTTTTAGCACTGAACACAGAATCCAGAGCCTTCTCACTGTGTTACATCCCCAGCTCTTTTTTATTTCATGTTTTGAGATAAGGTCTCACTAAGTCACTAACTTACCCAGGCTAGACTCGAACTTCTGATATTCCACACTCTGATCTTCCTTCCCTCTGCCTTCAGAGTGCTGGAATTATAGGCATGCACATCTCCATATATTGGCCCTTGGTTTTTGCTATGAATCCTTTCTGTTTGTTCAAGGGTATATACTTCTACAATTTTAACTCAGTTTTTAAAAATTCTATTTTTTGTTATTTTGTCTTAAAACTTCTGCAAGGTAATGCAAAAGCCAGTCAAGCCAATTGAATTTCAGAGGTGGATTGGAGATGTAAACGAATATTTCAGAATGATTATCTTACCAAAAAACGATAAAACTCATCCACCCATTTCATAGCCAAAAATTGAGGTTTTTGAAAGCCAATACACAGGATACATGTTACACAAAGTTCCATGGTGTTTACTGGGGGCTGTTTGTGGAAACTTAGTGCTAGCGGACACTGTGTAGTAGTGTGGATCACACTGAGTGGAAGACTGGGAATTATGGGTCACAACCTCTCTTGCTAGCCACTTTCTGCAAACTCATTATGCTCTGTAAAGTCAGTACAGGAGACGGATGGAGGAAGAGTACGTTTAACATGCGTGAGGACTGCAGCAAGTGTTTTGAAGTCACACGCTGCACACACATTTGAGAGACACTGGCAGCAGTTTCCTGCCCACTGGGTGGCAGCAGCCACATTTTGCCTCTGAATCACAAGGTAGAGAGCAGCCACTTTGAAAGTTAGTGACGTTCACCTCAAAGCCCTCAAAATACACTTTGTGTTCACCATCACTTCTTTCTTGGTCTTCCCAGACATTAATAAAATGTGATTTTTATTGTATCTTTGTGTTTTAAAAAAAACAAACCTTGGTTGATACATTTATATCTTGATTGGCACCATGACCACGGATAAACATTTCTAAATGATACTGATTATTTAAATAAATTCTAAGGAAATGTGATGTTTGAAGATTTGGACAGGTGCTGTAAAAAAAGTGAGTTTTGTTTGCTTCACAAATAACTTGATATTCAATCAGACTTTTATAATATTAAAATAAGTGAGTAGAAAGCCAAGAAAATTTAATAAAGGACAAAGAAGCTAAGAGACAATGCTGAATTTATAAGAGATCCTAATTATGTAAAATAATCTAATTAAATTCTGTATGTGGCAAAAGCTTAAATAATCAACACCAAGAAATTAGCAGCAATTTCCCAAGAGCAGAATGGGGAAACTGGGAATGATGGAGGAGGAACGTGAATGTGAAACAAGTTCACAGTTCGACATATTGTTATCTTCAAAGTACTTGCTCAGATTACCAGATATAGGTACGCGAAACTGATCAAATAATAAAGCATTAACTGTTCCTTTCAGAAAACCAATAGGAATTATCTCAGCTATTGTGTGTGTGTGTGTGTGTGTGTGTGTGTGTATAGTGTTTTCCCTTCCTTCCTTCCTTCCTTTCTTTCTTTTTTTCTTTCTTTCTTTTTTTCTTTCTTTCTTTCTTTCTTTCTTTCTTTCTTTCTTTCTTTCTTTCTTTCTTTCTCTTTCTTTCTTTTCTCCTTTCCCCCATCCCAGTTGTTCTTTCCTTTTGAGCAATTTCTTTCCTTTTCACAGTATCTATTGTACCTTTTGGATTTTATTTACTCTTTCGTTTCTTACACTAGGGAGACAATACAATGTTTACACATGCAGGTCTGATTTATTTCATGTATCAGTATGGTCTCTAGTTGCATCCATTTACCTATAAAAGCCTCAAGTTTATATTTCTTTATAGCTGAGTAATACTCCACTGTATAAAAATACCATATCTTTTTATCCATTCCTTGGTTGATGGACATTTGGGTTGTTCCCAAGATTTAGCTATGACAAACTGTGCTGCTATAACAATTGGTGCACATGTATCACTGGTAAGATGTTTTCAGTTCTTCTGGGAAACTACTCAGAAGGGGAATAGCTGGGTCAAATGAGACCTCTGATCCTAGTTTTCTGAGGAATCTCCACACTGATTTCCACAGTGGTTGTACCAGTGTACACTCCCACCAATGGTGAAGAAAAGGTTGCTCTTCCCTCATACCCCTGCCAGCGCTTGTTATTGGTTGATTTCTTGATGAAAGTCATTCTTTCTGGGGTGAGATGAAATCTCAGTGATGCTTCAATTTTTATTTCTCAAATAACCAACACATGTCATTTTAAAGTAGCAAGTGAAATGAAGATATTTCAGACTAAGGTGGCCTAGAAAATGTGTAGTCTGTATGATTTTTTTGAATGAGTCACATAGTATTTTCTATTTTTAAAAACTCTGGTTTAATGAAACAACGTGATGTGAATACATGTCATGTATCTGAGGTGCTTTATTTTAAAAAGCATTAGGAAAGAGGAGACATATGCCTCCCACCACTATACTACAAAATTGATAACAAAAAAGCATAAAAGGGATTTGTATTCACAGTTTCTGGTACTTCCAGTTATCCATAATAATCACATACTCAATTTTAAAAGAGCAACTATAAAGCCAAAACATGTCATGATCACATTCACTGATTTTGGATTTTCAAAGACATCAAAGAAATTTTACCACTATGTTTATTGAGTTAAAGTGGTAAAAACTGTGGTGATCAACTATAGATGAATTCAATATATTTTCAGCCTAAAATTTATTTTTATGTATTTCATTTTTTCCTGGTTTGAACATTATTTTCATACTGTGTTGGTTCCTTCATTATACTTGTAAGTAAGCTTGCTCATTTCAAATAAATTGCATTTTAAATGAAAGGCAATTGGTTTTTCCTATCAAACAAAAAAGTTAGGGATAATTTTCATGCACAGGTAAATAAACCCTTTAGTATTAATTATACAGCTAAAATTCAACCAAAATATTTTTTAAATGACACAATCATGTAACTCAATTGGAAAGGAATAAGTAAACCTATGGTTGCAAAAGATGGTTCTATACCAAAATAACCCTAAAGAATTCATACACACAAAACCATTAGAATAAACAAACTATATATTTATATTACAGGATATAATATTAATTTGCAAAAATTGATTATATTTCTATACACCAGCAATTAACAACCTGAAAATAAAGTTACAAACATAATTGTATTTAAAGTACCATAGAAATTATTAAGACACTTATAGAGAGATTTAACACTATAAGTGCAAAGCTTGTACATAGAAAACACAAAATACTGTTAAAAGAAATTAAAGACAACAAATAAGTGGGAAGATATATTATACCTATGCTAGTAAGAAGACTTCATATTTTTAAATGACCATACTCCCCAACTGATTTGCAGTTTTAACCCCATTTCTACCAAAACCCAGCTAACCCTTTTGCAGAAATTAACAAACTCATACTAAAATTCATGTGGAAATACAAAAGACCCAGGGTAGCCACAAAGATCTTTAAAGAGATCTAGGTTGGAAAAGTCATACCTTGTGATTTCTAAACTTACTAGCAAAGTCCAATTGGTTATTTGCATCCAAAAGAATGAAACTGGACCTAGAGCTCATTTATACACAAAAATTCACTCAAGATAAATAAATACAAATATAAAAACCAACACTGTAACATGTTTGAAGAAATATATGTACAACTTAAGGATCTAGAATTAGATAATACAATACTTTCATAAATATGACACTAGAACTACAAGCCATCAAAGGGGAAAGAAGATCACTGACATCTAAAAATATTTATTTGTAGATCAGGATACTAAAGTTTTAAAACTCACAGAATGGGAAAAAATATTCACAAATCATACAGTGAGATGGTTCTAATATCCTTAATACTATATAATGACTCCTATGATTAATTCAATTATGAAAAGAACTCAAATTATGAAGGATTTGAATCGATATTTCATTAGAAGTATGATGGTCAATAAGCCAATAAAAATAATACCAAACATCATTATCTGTTAGGAAATGTAAATCAAAACCATGATGAGATACCATTTCACCTGTACTAGGGTGGTTACAATAAAAAAGACTGACTATCAAGTGTTGGCAAAGAGAAATCAGAGCCTTTCTATATCACTGGCATAAATGTAGAATGACGCCACCACTTTGGAAAATGATTTGTGCTCTAGGAAGGAATAAAGTATTGGTTACATACTACAATGTGGGCAGAACTTGAGGCATGCTAAGTGATGGCTTCAGACACCAAAGCCACATGTTTATGGCATTATTTTTCAGAATCATGGAGAATAAGAAATGCATCAAGTCAGAAAGCAAGTTAGTAAAGCCCAAGTGCTGGAGGGGAAGGGAGAAGAAAAAGGTTTGACTGCTAATGAATACACGGTTCAACCAGGGGCAATGAAAATGTGCTGCAATTGGTTACTTGTGACAATCGCACATCACTGACTAATTGATTTATGAGCTAAAAACTGCCTTTCATATAGAGCACTATGGTTTGCAATTAGTTAGTACCCAGAGGCTCATGTGCTGGAGACTTGGTTCCCAGGGCCTCAGTGCACGGGTGGCAGAACCTTTCAGAAGTGGGGCCTCCTGTTAGGTCACAGGGCTCCACATTCATGAATGGATTAATGAGGTCTCCCAGGAGTGCATCAAGTCAACTAGGAATGTGTCAGTTCCTCAGAGGGCAGGCTGTTGGGGAGAGAGAAGCCCAGCTGCTCCTCGTTCTCTCTCGTTTCGTGTAGCACCACATGCTCCCTCTCCCGTCTGCAGGGAGCCAGGTCTCTGTCTGCATCTCCACGATGTTGTGAGACAGCAGCAGACTCTCCAGGACAATGGCTCCTGCTGTTCCGACCTTCCAGCTACCAGAATCGTGAGCCAAATAAACGTCTTCCCTTTACAAAGTATCCAGCATTGAGCATTTTGTTATAGTAACACAGAAAAAGAGTGAGACACACAGTAAATCTTATCTTGTATAATTGAGAAACTGATGGTGTAGTTGATAAAAATTTCTATTTAAATGTCCCTGCATATTCTGCATAGATTAGAGCTTTCATATAATTTGCAAAACTTAATCTTCTTGGTAGCAGTATTTATTTAACCTAAGTTATTTTACGCTGGCATTTCAAACTTCACATCTTTTAATGCTTTAACAGTATCATTACAGACCAGGGATCCTAATAAACTTGATATCTTCAAATTATGATAATAACCTTACAACTGATCAAAGGTTAGTAAAATTAAAACTGTACTATAGAGGAGGTCTAATTAGTGTGGATTTCATAGTTAAGAAAATGTTTTCTATTACTTTTGAATTATAGTGAAAAAAGAACTAATATGCAATACCAATTGTAAAAAAATTTGCAGATCTTGAGTCACACACAAATAAATTAATTAGCTAAGAATTTATGTTGCAGGTATAGTGTTCAGGATATCATAGAAACACATTCTGTAGTCAATATGATATATATGAACCTGTGTATATAAAAATATACCTATGTGTATACACATAAATGTATTGAATATGTGTGGTATTCCATGGATGTAAATGGAAAGATGGAACTTGTATGTCATTTTTCTGCACAATAAGCAGCAGTGGGAAACAGTACACATTATCTCAGGGTTTTATAGGTCGAGAGTCCAAGTGGGTCACCTGGAAGGTTGCAATTGCATTGTTAACCAGGGCCAGTTTCTCTTCTACAGCCTCAAGGGGAGCTGGCTCCAATCTCCAGCAGCTCAGGCTGCTGACAGTTTCTTTCATGACTATCAGGTTGAGAGCTCGGTTTCTTATTGGAGGACATGACTCCCAACTTGTGTCCATGAGAATTTCCCCAGCATGGCCACTTCTTCATCACACCACAAAGAAGACGGAGCTTTCCATGATAATGTGCGGTCCTGAGAGTGACAGCTCACTGCCTTTGCCACACCCTGTGGGATAAGAGTCTTTGCCAACACCTAAGGGGAGGGAATTACTGAAAGGACTGAATAATGACAAGAAAGAGCATGGAGGATACACCCTGGAGTCTGCAAATAAGGACTGATTTTGGCTGGGTAACAACAGTCACTGATGATTTTGTGGCTCAATTGCATATAATTTATATCAAATTGCAGCTTATGGTATAGTCAATTGTTTCATAAATAAAGTTTTATTTGTACACAGCCACACTGATCAATGTATGCATGTATTTTCCATGATTACTTTTAAGTCACAATGGAAAATTTGAGTAGTTTTCACAGAAATGATCCACAAATTCTAATGTATTTACTCCCTGGCCTTTTATAAACCTTTGCTAACCTCTAATTTAATGATGGATCTTAGTAGGTTAATGTCCTTACTAATAATGATTATTTTTTTCAAACTGTTTTTGAAAGAATAAATACACCCTAACAGATGACTACTTATTGTCAAGTTTTATGATATAGTTCTCATAGTAATATAGCTCCATCTTATGGAATATTACAGAAACTGCCAGAAAAAGTTACTATGTACCTGAAATGTTCTGGTATAATTTCTAAATTCTACTGAAAATAATGTAGAAAAAAAGTGTTACCTTTAAAAAAAATAAATTTATGACAGTTAGAGACAGCCAAGCGTGGTGTTACATGTCTATAATCCCAGCATTTGGGAGGCTGAGGCAGGAGGACTACTATGGATTCAAGGTCAGCCTGAACTACATAGTATCATCCTGTCTCAAAAAAAATCTAACAAGAAAGAAAAAGAGTAGAGACCATGTAACCCTAATCTATAATATACTGAAGGAAGAAATCGGCCTTCTGAAATTGACTTACTTAACTTACACAATAAAGTTCAATAATGGAATTTCACACATTTCTAAAAGTAATGGAAGTGTATCTATAAGTAATAGGGGTGTATATTTATATTCAGTGGATTAAATATCTTATCACTAAGATCTTATTTTAAAAATCAGTTTCTATAATTATCTAACTTTTTGAATTCAAAACTTTTAAATATACAGAAATATCTCAAAGATAGTAGTTGAATTTTATACATAGAAATGCTAAATTGCTAGCATCAGGACCAAAGCTGTGAGGAGGAAATAACTTTGGATATTTTGCTCACTTCTTGACTCATAAAGTCAAGAGGAGCATTTAGAAAACTGGGAACATGTGAAGATGAATTAGGGTCAAGGAGAGGAGATGCTCAGGAGAACCATTCGGTGCGATGAGCCACAGAAGGGCTGGGGTTGCAAGTGGAGAAGAGGACATGACAGAGCAAAGAAGAACATGTTGCCTTAAGAATTTGAACGGCTGTCACGCGAATGTCACGCGAAAGATGGGCGGCACTTCACTTCCTGTGACCCGCAGGCATAGGGCAATTTTCACTGGGCCCAAGATATGGAGAGTCTCAAGGTAAAAAATGTCTTCCTAACTGAAAATAGAACAGGCAACCTAAGGAGCTATATCTTCTGTCACAAGAAATTGCTGATCAGAAATGTAAACTTCCCTGATGAGTTTGGTACAGAAGGGGTTGTCTTCAATAGATGAGAGATGAGCATTGGTCATCAAACCTGCATAACTGGGTTTTTATACTTGGGATGCAGAAGTATAGGCAGAATATAGAGGGTTCCCAAACCATAAGCAGCTCAAGAGTGCTCAGTCCCTGGTAGGGTGAGCTCACTCTGATAAATCCTGTAGAGTGTGAGTGCCGACGGTGCCTCACTGACCGGAAGGGCACACCGGAAGAGCTTGTGACATTTCAGGATGTTGAATCAGACCCACGGAGGTTGCCCGAGACTCCACTGCTAAACAGTGCTGGCCAAGGTTTCCCCCAGACGCGTAGGACCCCAGGGTAGCTATTCCAAGAGCACCCTTTCCTTGCTTTCTCCTTGGCACCACCGGAACCGAGAGAGCTGTAGAAGATGGAGCTTCACGTAATCCAACGAACTGAAAGTAGTAAGGAAGAGGAAGATGGAATAAAAGGCAAGGAAAGGCAGGAAAGGAGGGGCAGAAGGAAACCAAAAATTATAAAGTTTGGTTATTGTTTATGAAAGAAAATTAGCTCTTTAGATTGAAAAAAAATTTAAAGAGTTCTTAGAAAATATTTTTAAATGCACTGTTCAAACTTGTATATGAACTTCTTATTTTATTCCAGATTGAAGTCTAAAGTAGGCAGTGGCGGTTCTCTAAAGAAGGAGCAGAAGAACAAATAGAGATGTATAGAGATATATGTCTCTGTTCTCCTGAGAAACCACTTTGAAGCTATGAATACGTAATACAACAACATTGATAGTTTCCTACTACTTTGTCTGTAACTCTGTATTGTTTGTATTGTTCTTATGCCATTTGGTAAATGGATTTCTGTCTGCTAATGTTTTCCTTCTTTTATTTTTAAAATAAATTTTAAAATTTAAAAAATAAGGAGCAAAGGCCATGATCATCACATCCATCGAATTAGTGCACACCAGAGAATAATCTCTGTACTTCAGAATGGCATTTTCCACCTTTCTGGTAAGCAAATTTCTTCTGTTCTCTCTGCTTTTAATTTTATACAAATTAACATGAGAGAAATTGTAGAAGTTCCATGCAGGTTTAACATTCCTTAGAACTGCTATAGCAGAGCAAAAATGGAACAAAAATTCAATGCAGAAACTAAAACACAAACTAGATGGGGGAAAGAAGTATCACTCTGTGAAAAGGACATATGAAAATCACTTAAATTTTATACTCAGGGCAACAAAGGCAAGGCATGGGCATCACAATCCGTGACTTGAAGTTATGCTACATGATAAAACAACATAGTACTGGCAAAAAGGGGAAAAAATAGACTTGGGGAATCAGTGGAACAGGACAGAACATGTAGAAACAACTCCAAACACACACAGCCATCTTATTTCTGACAAAGAGACCAAAAACCTTCACTAGAAGAAAGATAGCCTAACATATGGTTCTGAGACTTAGATGAAGAAATACAGATAGCAAATAAGTATATAAAAAATGTTAAACATCACTGGTCATTCAAGAAATGCAAGTGAAAACAACACTGAGATTCCATCTCACTCCAAAAAGAATGGCTATCAACAAGGAATCAACCAATAAAACAAATGCTGGAGGGGCTGTGGGGAAAAGGGAAGCTGTCTCCACTGTTGGTGGGAGTGTAGGCTCGTGCAACCACTGTGGAAATCAGTGTGGAGATTCCTTAAAAACTAGGATTAGAGGTCCCGTTCAACCTAGCTATTCCCCTTCTGGGTATCTTCCTGGAAGAACTGAAAACAACATACCACAGCGATATATATACATTCATGTTAATGGCAGCACAATTTGCCATAGTAAACCTTGGAAACAACCCAAATGCCCATCAACCAAAGAATGTATAAAAAAGATGTGCTATTCTTATACAATGGAGTGCTACTCAGCTATAAAAAATGATAAACTTGAGACATTTACTTTACAGGTAAAGTGATACAACTTGAGAACACACTCATAAGCGAAATAAATCAATCTCATGTGTAAACCTCATATTGTCTCCCTGCTGTAAGAAGCTATAAGAGTAACTACAAGCTGAAATGTATGACAGATATTGGGAAATGGGATGAAGCTGCTCAAAAAGAAAGAACAACTGTGATGGGGGAAAAGGAGAAAAAAATGAATGGAAAATGAAAAATAAATACATATACAAGATAGTTAAGATAGCTATACTACTAATTTCTATTAGTTCATTGAAAAGAAAGGTTTTTGCTTATATGATCTGATCAATTTTCATGCCCATATCTCATAATCTGAGCAACTACTTTGAAGATAACAATAAGCAATATATTAGCCATTGTTACTCTCCTTCTATCTTGGTTCAAAATTTTGTATCATTGTTTTTAGTATGGATTTTGTCTCTTTAAAATAAATAAATAAATAGAGCTGGGAAAACTTGCTTTCTACATGGCAAAGATTAAACTTAGGCCCATATCTCTCACAATGCACTAAACTAAAATCAAAATGAATCAAAGATCTAAATGTTAAAACAGAAACTCTAAATCTGCTGGAAAAGAGAGTAAGTAGAACTTTTGAAGGTACAAGTATAGGCAAAGACTTTATGAACAAAACACTGATCACATAGGCAATATTACAAAGAATCAACCAATGGGATCTCATCCTAGTAAAAAGCTTTTCCACAGCAAAAGAAATCAACAGAATGAGGAGACAACCCCCAGAATAGGCAAAAATTTTTGCCAAGTAGTCCTCAGACAAAGTTTCTGGAATATATAAATAGCTCAAAAAAATCTGACCCCCTAAATTTAAAGGCACAACCCAAAAAGTGGGCATTTGAAAAGAAAAATCATCTCAGATGAAAAAGTACAAACAGCAAATAAATATATAAAAAATGTTCAGTATTACTGCTCACTTGAGAAATGCGATTTCAAACAACACTGAGATTACATCTCACTCCAGAAAGGATGGCCATCATCAAGAAATCAGTAAATATCTAACGCTACTAGGCATGTGAGGAAAAACAGCCCCCTCTACTGTTGGTGGAAGTGTAGACTGGTACAACCACTATACAAATCAGTGTGCAGATTCCAAGCAAGAATCACACCCTAGACCAATGAGGCACAGTGTGCAGATTCCTAAAAATCTAAAACTAAAGGTTCCATTTAACCCAGGTATTCTTCTGCTTGGTATCTATGTGAAAGAATTAAAAGCATCATACCACAGCAATATATCCACACCCATGTTGATAGCAGCACAATTTGCAATAGCTAAATCGTATAAACAACCCATCAACGGGTGAATGGATAAAGAAGATGTGGGCTTTTTAATGCAATGGAGTAGTACTCTGCCATAAAGAAAGATAAACTTGAGACATTTCTAGGTAAATGGATACACCTTGAAACCCTAATCTAAAATGAAATAAATAAGATACTACACATATGTAAATGTAACATTGTTTCTCTGGTATGATAAACTGAAAGGGTAAATAAAGACCAAAATACATAATAGCTATTGGGAAATAGGAAGAAAACATTCAATAAAGGAGAATGGGCTTGTGGAAGAAAGGAAAAGAGAAACAGGCTAGAAGGAAAAGGGGGAAACAAATCTTCGGCAAATAGGGAGGGGAAGAGAGGCTATGGGGGGATGAATTGGAGAGAAAAAGAAGAATCAAGGTAGAAATTCCCTATGATGAATGTGATCATCATGTATATCTAAATTGTACCAGTGAAATTAATTTAAAATAAAACTAAATTAATCAAAATTTATCTTCAAAGCTTAAGAAAGAATTTACAAAAATATTTAATATTGTAAACAACTTGTGGTATTACTGGGTCTACTTAGTTCACTGTCATCCAAATAATGGTAGATTAGTGTACAGAAAATGAAAAACTAAATATGTATACTTGTAATTCTCAGTAGTTGGTCATTGCCAAAAAACACTCATAAGTCAACTGTTAGTGTTGTAAATGACATTGATTTCCAACCACTAAGGACTATTTCTATGAGAGCATCAGTACGCACATCTATGATTTGCAAAGCGGCATGGCCATGCTGTTTTACCACGTTGTGTTTTAGTAGTTTTTCCCACTCCTTTCCAGTGTAAGGTGGGCTAGTCAGAAAAGCGCAGAATTCTCATGGTGTCAGAAACAGGAAAGAAGAGGTTTTACAGAATTCAGTGAAAGCTCGAAGGACCTCCTGGTGGGTCAGATTCCCACTTTATACCCTCAGGAATATTTTTAAGAAGCATATCACATAATTCTGACACTACATGTCACACAGAGAACAGATGTAAAAGTCGAGCTTGGCTTTCTCTGCTCACAGTAACAGAGACCCTAGTAGCAGTGCAGTGTTACTAGGCAAAGGTCATATATAAGCAAGTTGTGCATTTGTAAACTGGGGAACAAAAGCAATCTATATTCCATGAGTGGTTTTCTCTGAAGGATGATGCCATGTTAAAAGGAAGAGTCATACATGGCTGTATTCTGCAGTCAACGGTTTTCCCCAAAATGTTATAAGCCTGATCTTAGACTGCAAATATGCCCCCAAGGAAGGGGTGCAGTTAGGTGGAGGGGTCAGGGGGGGAGGACAGAGGGGGCTACAGAGGGAATTAATGTGTTTGTACACGGGCCGGCTTCCCCGGAGAATGCAGACATCACACACTGTATACATGTACTACTAAAATATAATAAGAAATTCGTTTTCATTCAAAATCAGAAAAATTTTCTCCACTAAGTAAAAATGATATTCTTTTTCCATATAAAATTGGTTTTTGTGTGAGGTAGCAATGTCATTTTTGATAAAGCTATTATTACTGAAGTTTCTAAGCAGATAAAAGTCTAAACATCTCTTCCTCCACCCCACTGTTACTTGCTTCCGATGGGGACATGTGCCCAACTCCCGCGCTCAGCCTGTAACCCTCACATGCAGCACAGCCCACGATTACTTACTGTTTGTCAAAGCTCCCGCAGCACTGCCACCCATTTCTGCAGTCTGATTCCTCTCTTTTACTAGAGCTGAACTTTTACTAGTGGAATAAATTGGGGAATGATCTGTTAAATGTGGCACTTGACCATACCATTCGTTCCTATTTGGAAGAATGAATGTCAGGCCTGAACTCATTCACCTGAAAGTCATTTCACCAAAGGCATAGTGAAGTAAGCACTTTTTACTATTCCCAATTTGACTTGAATTAATTTCTCTCTGTCTCTCTCCCACTGCCCTGTGTGTGTGTGTGTGTGTGTGTGTGTGTGTGTGTGTGTGTGTGTGTGTTTGAGACAAGGATTCACTATGTAGCCAGGCTGGCCTTCAACTTGTGGAGCTCAGGCCAACCGTGTACAGTGAACCTTTCCACCAAGGTCGGTATAACAAGGCATGCACCACCAGACAGGCCCAACTTTACTTTGATTTTTACGTTCACTGGGTAATTAGATTAAATAACTAATTTTCCAAGTAGGTGGCAAAGGTATTCTTCACTGATAACTGCACTCTCTGAGCTGAAAGACATTTGCAGTTGGTATATGCCGGCCTTGAGATTTCACTCCAACAGGGTACAAAACACTCCTCTCATCCTGTTCGCATTTTTGTGTTGTTATTCTAGAATGTGTTTACTTTACCAAATGTGACTTACATTTTAAGTATTTTTGTAAATGTCTTAAATATATTATATAACTTCTAAGAGTTACAGAAAGGAAAATATAACTATTATTAATTTCCCTGGGAAAATATTAAATTATAGTGGCCTCAAACACTGTGCGTTGATAAATCTATTCTAGGGTGGCTTTGTTACATTGATAAATAGCAAAGGAAAATTATAGGAAATACATGAGACCACTCAGAGTGCTTTGTGGCTATGCTGAGTATTCATTCCTAGTCCTCTTGTCACTGATGCAATCCCTGCACTTGTTTACAATGTAATAAGACACGGTTAATAAATATTAGCAAGAATCACAAACACCCTCTTGTTCTAGGTGTGTAGTTTCCAATTTGTTGCCCACCAGCACCAGTTCCACTGTTCACTCGCTTTCCTTGTCAGAGGAGAGCTAGATCTTGTAAACATCTTTCCAACTGGAACACTCTAAACTTTACCACTAGAGGGTGTCTCCCCTGCAAAATCAAGGGGACTCTAGTCCGGGTATTTGGCTGTCCATCGGTCTTTCCTACTGCGTTTCTCTGACAAGGGAGCTCTCACCTCCCGCCCCACCGTGGTGTGGTTCCCTAGCTTAGCAGTGGACGCTTTCAGGGAAGTTTAGCAATATTGCGGTGGGTGACCCCCAGCAAGAGCAAACAACGCCTTCAAGTGCATACAAACTCTTAACAAAGCAGATAGTAGGGCTGGGGATATAGCTCAGTGGAATAAGCGCTTGCCTAGCAAGCGCAGGGTCCTGAGTTCGATCCCCAGTACCGCAAAAAAAAAAAAAAAAAGAAAGAAACAAAGCAGATAGTATTCTGTGCCATAAACTCTCAATATATTCAAAATGTTGAAAGGGAATAAAATCTTGCCAAGTATTTTGTCTGACTCAATGGAATTAAATCACAAGCCAAAACAAAAAATTCCCAAATGTTTAGAAATGAAAAGCTATTTCTAAATACCAGGTTTCAAAGATCAGAAATTTTAAGATATTTTGAATAGAATGAAAATAAAACCACAACACAAAATATTCTAGATACTACAAGTCTGCCAGAAATTGCTTGTTCTCCTATTTGATATAAACCATTAAAACTGTCAGTGTGTCAATTTACCGGATTATAAATTTACTTGGTTAAGTTTGTGTTTCCTAGTTCTTTGTTCTTAATGAATTTGTGCTAAAACAGAATTCACTCCGAAACTATTAACTTCAGTGAGACTCTATAAGGAGTAATATTGAAGAAAAATTATGATGGAAATGCACTTTTCATTTCCTAATAAAGTAGCAATTGAAAGACCATGTTAGTTTGGATTTGCAGTTTTACCTTACCACTCAAAATCAAGTGCTCTTAAAATTGGCTGTCTCTACAAAAGAAATAAGCACTGTCTCAGAATTGTTGTTTGCTCTTAACCGATAGATGCTAGTTGTATGATTTCCAAAAGTTAATTTATACCACCTTATTGTCTCCTTGATGTCCTGATTTGTAAAATAAAAGATAGTCTTCTAAATATACAGTTCAGTATGCCAATAGTCATTACCTGTCCTCCACTTCTTCCCTCATTCCTTTCTGTTTTATTCTTTCTTTCTTTTGGTACTTAGGGTGGAACCAGAGCCTAGCACATGCCAAGGAAGCCCTCTTCCCCTATCACGAAATATGCCATCAGTCAATGTATTATCTTTGCTTTAAAACCAGACTGCCCAAGACAGACTTGGACCTAATACTTACAAATTGTGTGACCTTTGGCAGTGTATTAACATTGTCTATATCTCAGTGTCTTGGGAAAAATGATGATTCCTAACTTGAAAGATTGTTTTTGAAGAGTCAAATAAGTTAATATATATAAAGAACTAGAAATTATATCCAGGAAAATAAATCTTGGTGATTTAAGTGAATAAAGCCTCGAAAAACAACAAGCAAACCAACAAAAGTAAGGAAGTTATGATACTACTATTCTATATATAATACAGGACAAAACAGAACTAGAGTGTGTTTCTTTACCCAAGTTAATTCCAAACTAGTATTTGTCATGTAGTTATCAAAAAATTATAAATAAGCCAATCAATTGTTACATTATGACAATTTAAAACCACTTGTTAAACTAAATTGTTAGGCTGCACTTACATTTCTAATTTAGAAACATTAAATCAATATGCTACCTGAAATGACTTTCATTATGCTTGAAACATGTGTTTATGATTTGTAAGCTTTGTATTCCATTTTCTACGCAGGATATTTTCAATGATATATTTCTAATGAGGACTAACGCAGCCTTCCTCCCGGTGGCCCCCTTTTTTCGCCTCCCAACACTTTCACCTTCAGTGTAACTTCACTTGCTTTTATGTACAAACTTTTGTTTGCTTTCACAGTGCTGGGGATCAAACCCAGGTTCTCATGCAAGTCAGACAAGGGCTCTACCACCGAGCTACACCTGCAGCCCTTACATGACTTTAAAACTTAATTGATCAAGAAATAATAATTGTTTTAGAGGCACTTATTCCATGGCATTGGGTTTCCATGGTAAGTTTTATTCAATCCTTACCAAAAAACCAATGAGGAAGATATTACCTAGACTTTACAGGTAGCAAAATTGAGGTCCAGTGACCTGCTCAAAGTCATTAGCTAAAGACTGAGAAAGCCGGGTCTAGTCCTGCGCTCACTTCAGAGAGGACTCTTCACAGCAACCCATGTGGCCTCTCCAAGGCTTTATTTTTTTAAAGAAAATATTACTCCTGCCAGCTGCATTTCTTTTATTCTACTTCCTTTCAAAATTAATGATTTAATCAAACAACGCCAAACATTGAAACACCACTTTGGCATTATATTTATATAACATATAAAAAACAATCGATCAAAATAAAAAAAAGCATATGCTTGGAACTTTCAGTTCTCTCTGTGACTTTTACCTTGTGACCCATCCAGGCCACCATCCTGAATCATGAGAGATACGTGGTCACCATCATCCCAGCTAACACCTATGTGATTCAGGTCTAGGAATGAGGCTCTCCTAAGCTTTTTACCTAAGCATTTCCACTGCTTATGCAAATAAGGATGACAATACCCTATGAAGAACTTACCTTGCAAGAGTGAGGAAGCCCAAGGCTGTAATGCACCCATATGAGCTGTAGAGGGCAACAGTGGCCCATGCGGCAAAAAATACTGCTTCCATTGGGTTTATCTTCAGAAAAAACAAAAAGCTTCTTTTGCCCTGGGCTCTGGTTGAGCATCCTGGGGGCGGTGAAAGCAGCATCACCACTTCCCGGCCTGGAGATTGAGAAGCCGGCTAAGACATTCACAGTTGAGTTTTAAATTAGGCCCTAATCTATACACAGCATTTACAAAATGTGGTTACAGAGAAGATTTGCAAACTGATATCATTATTTTTATTTTTAACAGAAGATAAATGTTTGGGGAAAGCTAGTGAGCAATCCAAACTCTAAAAATTATTAACTCACTGATACTGTTATGCATAACACAAAATACTCAGAATCGTGATCTCATTAATTCCCTCTAGCTAAAAGCCCTGTTACCAAAACAAACAAAAATATCTAGATGTCTAAATCATACGGTGTTTCTGAAAGTCTATTTCTAAGTAAGGTAATATGTTTTTATTACTTAATCCATTTTCTAGAAAAGGACTATAAGATGTAGGAGTGAAACTGTCAAATACATGCTTTAGGGCCCAAAGTGCCCCAGTTCAAATCCTCCCTGTCCTACTACTTAGCTCGGTAACCTCACGAGGTCCCTTTGTATCTCTGAGCCTTATTTCCCTCATTTATGAAATCACAACTAAAAGTAAAAATACTTCCTTCACTTGAGAACTGTGAGGATTAAATTAAATGTAAAAATGCTTAGCACAATGAAAGTATATACAATAAGGTTTACAAATAATGGTTATTTTACCAAATAAATATGGTTGATTAGTAATTAGCATATTATAGCTTCTATGTATCCCGTAGTCCTATGAAGACAAAACCCTAAAGGTCAATACTCTTGCATTTTTATTATTTTATGTGGATCCTAGGAAAATTCTTGGCCATATTTATTTCTGTCTTTAAGATTTACATTCTGTGAAAGATAAAGTCCTTAGGTCAAGTAAAGAGTATAGATTCTAAACTATAACTTTACTAATATAACTCAAATGAAATTAGAAGAACTTTTCCTTATAAGAGTTTGAAAGTTTAATAATTATAATTTGATAAATAATTTGTGACTACAAATAAGTAATACATTTAATTTAAAACCAGCTTAATTTTTGTCCAAATTATTTTAAAAATAAGAATTACAAAGTGTTCATATTTAGAGAAATTGCTATTAAAATAAGAACTGAAAGAAAAGTCATGTAAGACTGGGTTTAAAACACTAACCATGAAATAAGAAAAAAAAAGATATTTTATCATCCTAAATAAGAATAAATCACACAATCAACTACCTATCAATAATATTTACACACCAAATTATATCAACTTGCAGATCATCAAAATAATAAAAGAGAAGTTGAAATTGCAGATCAGAAAGAGCACAGAGCATCACTGCAGTATCCTTGCTCTTGTCTAGCATATGCAAAAGGCCTGCATTCAAGAAAAAGAAAAGAGAGAGAGAGAGAAAGGGAATGAATGAAAGAAAGAAGGAAAGAAAGAAAGAAGGAAGGAAGGAAGGAAGGAAGGAAGAAGAAAGAAAGAGAGAAAGAAAGAAAGAAAGAAAGAAGAAAGGGAATTAAGGAAAAAGAAAACAGAAATATGACAGAAAATAAAGACAAAATATTGAAAACTTCACTTCTGTCAGATATGACACAGAAGTATACATAAATACATAGGGGATCTAAATTTAAAAAATAAATGAGTCCTATATATCAAACTGAAGCCACTAAAATTTAGCTTGCCAGTTTTATTTTTTCATGATTATTCATGGCACATCTAATTATTGATCATTTATTCCAAACATGTTACTGAAAATGTCAAAAAGTAGTGTTAACTTTTGTATTACTAATGCTGATGATAACATTAACAAAAGTAAAATTTGCAGCACACTACATCTATACAAATAAGTTTTTAAAAAGCAGTTGATGGATATAAGGCACGCACATTCAGTCCTCCCTCTGGCCGCTACCCCCTGAACAGCCCAGATGAGCCGCTGAAGAACATGCCCCATGCCATTACCGTCATCCTCGGCAATATCTAGTACTTGGCTTGGCCTTACTGAGCACGAGACTACAGAGTGTTGTGAGGCAAGAGCAGTCTCTTCTCTGTCATCACCACAAAGCCAGACCGGGACTTGACCTTCGAGTTTCTCAGGCATGAGTCAGACCGTGGCAGTAAGTAAAGAAGGGAATATATTAATGCACCAAGTTGGCTTCTTTCAACCCCATTCTCTTTTCTGTACAAGAAAACACCTTCACTTTTGCTATGAGGAAGAGGCACAGACTATCACTACAGAATCCAAAAACTCTCTTTGAATTCTAATCTTTTCTTAGCCTAGACAAAAATCCATTAGGCATTGGACATGGGTGGTCAGTCAGTGATGGACATGAGCACATTGCCGTCTTCTTTCTCTAACTCTTACATCTCACTGTGGGCTGTGCATCTATGGGGTTGTGCCTTAAATAATTCCATTGGAATGTCTTTTCATCATGAATTTATAGAACCTTTGCATAGGGAAGCTCTTTCACAGTTTTATTAAAATAGAAATAATGATGTGTTACTTTCTTCTTCCAGCTTGAATCTGACAATTCCTCCAGATGCTCCAAATACTTCAAATGTTCCTCTTGTCAAGGTCCTAGTGACCTCCATACTGCTGGAGCCTTGGTTCCACTTCCCATTATTCAAGCAATCAGGATGTTCGTACTTGGTTGAAGTACCTTCCACACATGGTTTTCAAGACACCATAGGACCCTGATTTTCCTTTTGCCTTATAAACTGATTTAGCTCATGTTTCTTTGATCAATTTGCCTCATCTTCCTGATCCCTAATTATACTTAATCCCTAACCAGTTACATCTGGAACCAGGCTTTAATTGCCACCTACATACTAACATTTCTCAAATTTATACCCCCCATTCTGTTTCTTCTCCTGACTTTCCTCTTCCTCTGCCTACTCAACAGCTCCACCTGGCTGCCTCAGTTTTTTTCAGAAGTAACATACCAAACACTCTTGGGTATAGCAGCACATGCCTGTAATCCCCGCACTCAGGACTGTGAGACAGGAGAATTGAGGCCAGCCTGAGATATACAGTGAATTCAAGGCCACTGTGAGACCTTGTCTCAAAATAAAATAAACAAAACAAAATGAAACAAAAAAAGGAAAACAAAGGAAGTATCAAACACAATTTCACCCCTTTATGTAAACCTATTCTGCACCCTCCTGTTATCTTAGAAATAACACTGCTCTCCACCCAGTGGCTCAAGCCTTAAACTTTAATATCATTTGTAAATCCTGTTCATCTCTCTGCCCTATAATTTTTCTAAAAAATTGTAGCAAACTTCTACTTTCAAACAGCAAATAGAACTTTAGCTTACCAATTTCCTTCCCATCCCCATCCCCCCCAGGTCATTATTCTCACACCCAGTTCATTGCAATCATTTCCTAGCAGGTCTCCCACCATTACAGCCCAACATGCTCAAAGTCTTCCAATAATGTTCCCTAATATACGAAAACCCCACACATTTTCTCCAACCTATGAGACCACCTGTGACCTGACCAGTTATGTCGCTAGCAAATTTCCTTTGCTTCTCCCTTTCTGTTGTTCATTCTATTCATGCCACACTGCCTTATTTTGCTCTATGTGACACCATTCATGAGCACAAAACGTATACAAATAAAAGTCACCATGTCTCCAGGTGCACAGATATGTATATAAACACATGAGGGAGCATCTGCAAGGGTGAAGACAAAAGTGGCTGCAGTCAGATGAAATTCATGAGGGTCAAAAAGTCATCAAAGAATAGCTTAGCTTTTCATGTTCCATTAAACTTTTTCAACAGTGGTAATGTACTCATCCATTAATTTTCTAATTTAACAATACTTACTTAAAATGTAAAAATTACTTTAAGAGAAATTATAAAGAATATTTTTCTTCCTTAATAATTAATGTTTAAGTCTCTATTCTTTCAAGGTCCCAAAGACAAACCTAAGGGAACAGGAATGATTTTCTATGAGACCACTGCAGATTTTCTGTGTTTATGCCATCGCATTAATTTTCCTCACTCCCTTTTGTTTAGAATTAAATCTTTAGCTAATGCATACAGGATACACTCAGATCTTTAATAATAACAATTCACAGTGGGAACCATCACAAGTGGAATCAATCATGTCAGTTTAATGTGTCACAAACTGAACAGACACGTCCATGAAGATTAGCATGTTCATCTGCAAGATACATCTAAGATCACTGCCCTCCAAACAGAATGGAAAGTCTGTATTAAATGTCTTCTCGGGAAACTCACAAGTGCCCTCCTGAGTGCCCTCCTGCTATTGCTGTCACTAGAAGAACATGATGTGAAAGATCAAGGGGAGAGCTAGTGATTTCCCAGGGTCCTGCTCAGTATTCCTAGAAGAGCCATCTCTGTAATCTCACAGCAACAACTGTCCGCAGGCTGCAAGCACATGGGATTGCTCTCTTCCTGGACATTAAGGCACTAGAAGGGATAAGAAATTGTATTCATAAGAGCTTATACTTATGCAAAGAAACTCTGGAAGAAAGTACTAAATATTCTTGATAGTTGTCGTCTCAGGTGGCAGGAACCAAGCCGATGTGTAACTGAAATATGTGAGATATTTTGTGAACCATATAAACACCCACATTCCAAAAAATAACTTTATAATAAGATACTGAAAAATAAATTGGATACAGCGGAAACTGATGCTAACTTCAGAGGTGAACAACAGCACAGATTTTGAAATATTTTTGCTTCTAATAAAGTTTTGGTGACAGAAGTGACAGAAGATTTTGGCCTTTGTTGTGTCAGTTCAGAAATGTTCATACCCTTGTGATATTTCATCTGTGGTTCACGAATTTTACTGTTTTCTTGGATGAGATCTAAGATATTAGTGACTAGGCTAGAACATTCCACTGGTTACCAAACATTTTATGACTCTATTTTCTTAAAAGAAATTTCTTTTAAAAGAAGTCCCCACTACTGAAGAATTGCTGACATAGCCACTTTCCTTAATTAGGGCATGGATTTCCTGGAATAGATTTATTAGAAACATATCTCATGTTCATTTTTTCTTTTTATTAAAAGTGGAATTTTTGTATTCCATGAACATTTTTAATGTATCTAACATTGGAATTGGAAACTAGGATTTCTTGATGGTAAAAAAACATAAAATTGGGTCATAATGATTTCTTTTATCCTCTTTCACTGTAAAAAAAAAAAGCAGCTTTAAAAAAAAATTCTGAGGTAGCATTTTGCTAAGTCCCTATATGCCCTGTAGGAATTTATCAATTATCATGCTAGGAGGATTACCCCAGAAGCAAGCCTTGTGACCTGAACTACATAACTGTTCACGTAATTGTTTCAAGGAAGTGTTTCCCGGATGTGTGGAGTCATAAGAGAGAAGGAGGTGTGGTCTGTGGCAGAAGCCCTCTAGAGTAACGCCACCTTCATCCACCTTGATCTTCCTGAAGTCTGAGGCATGATGTAGTCTCAGAGTTTTCCATGCTTAAGATAGAGAAACCAGATTTAACATTCCTCCAGGTTGGTGATGGCCATGGAAACTAGGCAGAGGGCAATCTGCTAGAGAAGAGCCTTTGACTTGGCCTTGGAAAACACTGAGAACCAAAGAATGGAAGATATTCTGGGAAGGGATTTGGGAAGAAGTGAACAGAAATGTATAAAGGGATTAGAACCAGGATGGATCTCCATTACCTGGTGTAATTAGTCATCAGATCTTAATTGCAGACAAAAAGTACGTTTAGGGATGATCTTTGAAGAGACTGAACGTTATTATGATTATTCTAATTGTTGTCATACCTAAGGTAGGCAGAATTCACATGGTGAATTTGACAGATCAAATTCTAATCCCATTGTAGTGGATTGATAACCAGTGGTCAACTTATAACCCCCAGCTGAACTGAGTAAGTGTGGTGCTGGGTGTGGGAGGCCCACCTTTTTTGCCAGCAGCATAAAAGGAAAACTAGAGAAGGAGAAGAAGGATGTTGAGAACAGAGGAAAGGTTGTTGGGAGCTGGTGGAAGCTGTAAAGAGCTCTTGGTTCTTTTGGAGGAGCTCGTCATGCTGGCTTTCCTGATGAACTTGGCTGTTTTCATTCTCCAAGGAGCTTGGGACCTTGTTGGCACTGAGAATGTCTTTGGTTCACTTTAGGGGAGCTCTGGTCCTCACTCTGAGCATCGCTTCCTGGGTCTGGAGGGGAAAATGGTTCACTGCCAGTCTCTGAGAGAACCTTGCTGCGTTGGCTTTCCTGATGAGTGGTCAGCCATCTTGATCGTCAGAAGAGCTTGGAACCTCACTGTTGCTGAGGATGGCTGTGGTATTTTCAGGGAGTTCTGGTTCTTACTTTGCACATATAAGGCTGTAGTGTAGATTCCTCAGCCTGCTAGCACAGATCCTTCATCCCGCTGGCACAGACTTCCTAGATTCTACCACTGACCTTTGGGCCTTCCCAGAGCAGATCTGTGAAACAGGCCTCTATGAGATATTGTTAGAGGCTCTAGCCTCCAGTTGGATTCGTGGGAGGCATTGTTATGAGTTCTAGGTCTTCAGCTGGACTCATGCAGGACATTTCCATGGGAACCAGGCCTTCTATTACTTTCCTTGGTCTTAGTGTGTGGACAGATTTCCTGCACTCTCTTGTATATCATTCTTTGGGTGACTATTATAAATAATCATATAAAATATGTGTCCTGTATTATATTATTCTCCTTGCAAAATAACCTCCAAACTATAACACCCATGTAGTGTAAAATAAGCTGTTTCAGCACCTGTATATACCTCTATTTTTAGTACACTTTAATAATTGATAGACACATTAAATTAAACCATTCCATGTAACATAAAGATAAGCATTTCTATCTATGTTGTCTGTTGTCTTTATTTAATAGATATAAATTAAGGAGCTTAGTCTTTTGATTAAATAATTCTAAACATGTCAAGTTTTGATAAACTATAATATAGCTAAAATTTCTGTACCTGGGGACCATTTTTCAATACTCAGTGTTGTTTTATATTGGTATATGTTCAATATATGTAAAAAATAGTAGGACTATTAGGTGTACAGCAGCTTACTAGATGGGATATTTTGGGAAGAGTTTACTTAACAAACACTGTGCCAAATAGCACTGCTGGTCTATAGATAAGTTGGGAACAAAGGGGTGAAACCCTTTGTCATAGACCTTACTTTACAAAAGGCAAAGATAGGCCCAGAATAAAAATGTACAACATTAGTCCATGTTTTTACATATACTATAAATAATGTGGTAGAAATTTAATCAGAGTTTTAAAATACACATGAAAATTGATTTATGAAAAGAGGATGACAGACTGTGATCATTAGAATTTTGTAGTTGAAAAAGGACTTCATATGGTCCAAAAGACACAGAGCTATGAATCAAAAATAAGGGAATTTTAAGACATCACTATCAAAAATACTTGATTAATTAATAGAATCACAGACAAAGTTAACTCATCATAAATTGGGAAAAGATATTTCTGACAGGAATGACTAAAGATTAATATAGTGAGTGTTTGACATATTTTTAAGAATCAAAAAGAAGTAGAACAAAAACTATTTAAAGGTTGAAAATTCAAAGCCTGAAAAGGAAAGTGAAGTGATACCCAACTTCCTCAAAAATCAAAGAAACGATAAAAAAAAAGACAGTACTCTGCATCCATCAGATCAGCATGAGTTTAAAATCAGAACATGTCAAATGCAGGTAGAAAGAAGGAGATGAATGTGCCCCAGTTGGAGAAGTTTAGCTACTAATATGAGGTAGCATTGATGATACCAAAGCCACAGAGGAAGAGATGGTCATCGGCCCTGGGAAGTGCACCCCTGAAAGGGATAAAACAGTTGATGCGATTCTACTTCTGAGACTCTAGGGAGTCAGGGACCCCTCAGGTGTCCATGAATAAAGGAATGCATAAATCGAATGCGACTGAACACAATGATATACTCTCCAAAAATTAGAACCGACTGATTCACATAAAGGAATATTCTTTGTGTTCCCTGGAAAATTGACAGTAGTGATATTCAAAACAATGTATGGTTTATATATATATATATTGAGCACATACCAATATGAAGTAAGTGTACATTGTACAAAGATACCTATGTGTCCAAGGCAGCAGGAAAATGGGAACAAAGTAACAAAGCACAAGGTTAAGTAGGTAGCCTTGCACAAAAAAGTTCACAAAAATTGTGCTCTAATTTTATAATTAAAATCTCCTGCAACACTTTGACTATAGTTTTGTTATAGTCCATGTTTGCCATGATACAAGATCTAGGCAGTAAATCTAGTCATTTGATGAGCTCTTACAAGTGCCTTTTATGGGCCGAGTCTTTTGCTGAATGTTTGGCTTGGGAAGAGACTTGGCCCCGGGAATATCCAGGCTGTGGAGGACAGGGTGCACATGTACGGTGCTTCATGTTTCCAAGTGAAGTTGGATACTGTATTTTCTAACATGGAGAGGTGCTATCTATTTTATTCAGTGCTAACACTTTTCCCATTTTGCATTCTTGCACTTAGTTAAATATTTCATTCAGCAGCAGCAGCTAATTCTAAATACTATAAATAGTTTCCTCTACTGGTTTAATATTTTAAAAAAATTTAAGATGTATATGAACAGTACTTAGTTATTTGAATCATTCATTTCGGAAAACAAATGAACCACGAAACAGAAAACAGTTCATCAATATGGGAAACTCAAAATACAAATAAAGAACAAAATAAAAGACAGGATAGGAGACAGAGAGGCGAGCCTTTTGCAGTTGGGGAGGGGATGGAGTGGGGAGGGGGCAAAGAGAGCCGGAAGGATCAGGCCGGGGTATCTGTGTGTGCCGATCCCCACACTGAATGTAATCATCATGCAGCACAAACATAGAGTGAAATAAAAAATTTTTAAAGAAAGAAAATAAAATGCCCAGCAGGCACTGGAAAGAGAAGAAAATACAACTGTCATGTTAAAACATGCTTTCTAAGAGCCAGGGACTTAGCTCAGCAGCACAGGGCCTGCCTAGCAAGTGCAAGAGCTTGAGTTCGATTCCCAGTACTAAAAACAAAAGTATGTTTTTGAATAATTTTTCCTTCATTTTTTCCATTACCCAGTATTTGATATTAAATATTGACTTTGCAAAGTAACTCTGCTCCATATATATATCTCAAAATATTTTAAGGAAACATAAAATTTCACACCGTAAGAGCGGCTTTAGGAAAATCTTGGGGCAAAAGTTTCATTAGAAGCTGTAGAATTCACCCGTGATTAGGCCCAGTGAAAATGAAAACAAAACCAGATCAAGCGGCAGCTGGAGAGAATAAAGGTTTTCATCTTTTCTACAGAATACGCCTCAGAAATGTAGCAAGTGACACTTTATTCATACCCTAAGGCTCCTTCCTGCTGAAAGCTTATTTCCTCTGTTGGAGCCACGGAAGATCTGCAGGCTTAACCCAACTTGGCCGATCTTAGGTACAAGCTTGACTCGGGAACCAGCTTTGGCTTCCTGTTGCCTCTTTTCTGAAACTTTTGCCAGTTCAGGGAACCGGCTGCTGCACACGCTTCATGTGCAAATCAGCTTCATCGCAGTCACTTTCAGAAACACTGGATAAGGGGAAAAAACAACGTTTTTAAAGAGAAAAATAATATCTCTGTGCCTTACTAGGACCTATAAATATATTACAGGCAAAGGCATTTCTGAATTTGAGACTTGCCTTTTTTGGATTTACATCCATATTTAATTAACTGAGTGCCTTTTAAATATAGGAATGTATTTAATCCTTGAAGCAACTATAGCGATAGATATAACCTCTCTCTTCATCAATTAAATGATCATTGAAATTCTAGCATATGTATGGCTCATCCAAGATAACCCAGCTTAAAGTGAAGCTGTTTATAGAGAAATGAAGCTATTTGTAGAACATTAAACCTACTTTTTAGAACACCTAGCATTTAAAAATATCACATATTACTAACAATGATATGTATTTGTAGTAAGACTCATAGTGCATGTTGTTAGAACAAAAATCAGTTTATCAGCAACACATCCACATATGTCCAATTTGGCAGGTTCTATAATACAGAGGAGCCCTTATAACTACATAAAAATCTTTTTCTTTCAATTAGAAGACAGAAATCCTGATCAAATAAGTCACTGATTTTCCGAAAGGAGAGTTTACTTGGGATGGCTTGGATATCTCACATGTGCTGTCGTTCCGTTACTGTGCTGTAGTTCTATTGAGCAGTTTTAGCCAACAACTTCTTTATTATTTGCCAAAGAACCTATTTCCCACTGGTCCTAAGCTAATTAGCAAGACTCTCACAATGAGCCCTTCCATTTATAAAGCTCCACATGTCAGGACTATGAAAATTAGTTAAGTGCAGTGAACAGCAGGACTCTTCCAGAACTTGAGAGAGACTTATAACTGACGGGTCTCCTCTTTTGATAGATATAATTTAAATTACATATGAAAGCTTCTCCACTCTTTTTCTCTGTATTTGCAAAAGAAAACTCAGAGAGCAATGTCTTGCAGTTTTACAGATATCATTATGTTACCAACAAGGGAAAAGTGGGCAAGTTGTGCAGTTAAAGACCCTAATGGAAGTTAGTGTAGTGAATTATTTCTTGAGATTAATTTTTGCATCAGAAATTATTTTCCCAGGAGTAATGATGTTCTGTCTTTTGAGTCTCAGTGTGGAGAATCTCCTTATCTTGTGGAAATTTGCAACAGTTGAAAATGGCTACTTGTTATGGTTTATATCTGGATGTGCCCCAAGAGCCTCCTAGGCTCATATATGTGGCCTTTGAAGGGTATTGGCTATGGGAGTTTATAACACTTTCTGTTAGGGGTGGGGTCTCTACTTCCTGCACCACGCCATGAGCTGTTTCTCCTCTCTGATGCATATCTGCCTTGGAGCCAGCCCACAAGGGACTGAAACCACTCCAAACTGTGAGCTGAAATAAACTTCCCCCCTCTAACTTGTGGGATTTGGGTACTGTGACTTAGTGACAACAAAATGATTAAGATACTATGGAAGATTATTTTGTGATATTAAATCTTTTTTTCCCACTAGCCACTAGAAAGATGTTGAACACTAGAATTATTGATAGTTGTATCCTTATTAATAAAATGTGGAGGTATAATTAAATATTTTAATTAACTTAAAATGAAAAGCATTAATGTAATTCTGATTTTCAGTTTTGATTTGTAACTTTTAATAAATTAGACATGTAGTATGTAGACCAGCCATTTGTTTCCTTGTTGTGAGATATCAAATCTTAGGAACTAGTCTGTTTTGAGGTCAGAGAGCAAGCAGTCCAGATATAATTTGCTATGGCTGTGACTGTTACTAAGTAGCTTGTCCTAAAAACATAAGTGATAATGGCAATGACTGCTAAGATGGAAGCAACAGACTGGACCAGACCAGCATCTTCCAAAATAGCTGTGTATGTGGCAAACCCTGGTATTTGAACTCCCTATTTAGCATACCAAGAACACACAAGATCGAGTGGCTGATATTTTCAAACCTTAAGTAGGAGACCAACAATCACTCTGAAACAGGAATCTTTTGCTTCCTCATGAACCATAGAGAAAGTTAATCCAGAGCTTTCCCAGAAGCATTTGTTCATAAGAAGCCATTACAGTTACAATGTGAATCATGAATGTCCTTGGAAAATACCCTTGTGAAGCTTGGGTTTCCCAGTGAACTATTACTAGGAGGCAGTGGAAACTTTAAGAGGTGAGGCTTAATGGGATGTGTCTGGGGCATCAGGGCTGTGCCTTTGAAAGAGACAGTGAAGCTCTGACCTCTCCTCTTCCCTTCTTGTTCATTCCCAGACCATGAGGTAGGGAGCTTTACTTCACCATACACTTCTTAACAAGGCCATCTGGCATCGATCAGAAACCTAAAAGCAATAGATCCAATCAACCATGGACTGAACCCTCTAAAACTGTGAGTCAAAGCAAATCTTTTCTCTTTACACACTGATTATCAGGTATTTGATATAGTAGTGGAAATTTGAATAAAACAGAATTCTCTATTTTCTAATGAGGATAGTCAACGGTGCTGCTGATTCACACTTAAGTCACAGTCTAGAGACATTATTTTGTAAGCCCTTTTCTGTGTTCTCCACACATGCACAAAACCCTCTAAAAGTTTCCTTTAGAAAGACAAAAGCAGGAGATGGAAACATCCATTATTAAATCATTATTAGCTACATTAACTTGTTAGCTAGCATAAATTAAGGATGGAATTTCAGGTTTGGAAAAAAATGATAGGAACAGTAGCAATAATTATAGACACCAGTTATTAAATTCAACTATGTGCCAAAGGCTTGACATATATTAATTAACATAGCAAATGTGTGAGGTACAAATTAATATGCAATACTGACAAACTTATCTCCTTTTTTATGTGTATGTGTTATTAGGGATTGAACTCAAGACCTTCGCACTGAGCTCCACTTCCGTCCTTTTTAGTTTTTGTTTGTTTCTGAGAAGTCTCACAAAGTCACATTGGGCTGGAAGTTACAGTCTTCCTACCTCAACCTCTCAGCGTACTGGATAATTTCTTCTTTCTTTTCTCATGAGGCTACTTTACTTTTTAAATATAGCATGTGAGAGCCTAGATCCAGTCATGGATGCTTATCTGTCTTACAAACAGCTGTACTGGTAATCATGTGCTGACGTGTGCATACAGAAAGAACAGGGCGGCAGGCAGAAAACAAGGCTAATCGGATGCTCTTCAAACAGGAAATGCAAACTAAACGATGCAAACCTCAGGAATTTTCCGTACCCTGAATCTAGATAGCAAATGGAACTCATAGGCCTTTCATCCGCTCTTTAATGAACTCACATGTCGTATTTTCTCATATATAGATAAGAATCTATAACACTGAGGCACATCACTTAAGAAATCTTCTCCATGGCACAACATGAGCTATGTTGTGTTGTTATTCACTTTATAACCACTTGGACTTGTGACTAAATACCTACAGCACTTCTTTTCCACAGCAAATATTTTATTGTATATATTTAAAAAGAAAATATCAAAGCACTCCTCCTCTATGGAGAAAATAAAATAAAATTCCATTGCAAAATAATTAGAGAATAACAATAGTTGATAACTTTATAATAACTGTGTACCATCACATCATCTTAGAAGAATGGCCGCAGTGTCTATGGTACACAGCATAGACTACAAGGATCCTGTCTTACAAAAAGGAAAACAGAAGATAGTATAGAACTCTTTTCAGTAAACTGTACTGTAAATAACACATATTAGCACTTTTATTGAAATGTTTTGAAGCAAAAGAATAGAGAATTTGGAGAACTATTTGAATAGCATGCACTTATTTCTATTGTTTGAATAGGATGCACTTATTTCTCTGCTTTCTGTTTTACTCTTTATTCATATATGTATATATTTTGAGTTTAACATCAAGAAATTGTATGCTATTTAAACTTATGTGTCTGATTTATTAGATTTAACATTATGTTGTTGAGTTGTGTCCACTTGCCTACAAAAACCTCAAATGCATCTTTCTTTCTGGAAAAGTGGTACTCCATTGTATATAAATAACACATTTTCTCTACCTATTCATCTGCAGATGGATGTACACTCTGCTTCCAAGATCTCCTATTACATATTGTGCTGCTATAAACATGGGTGTGCATATATCCCTACAATATGGTGACTGTAGCTCTTTTAGAAAGAAATTTAGAAGGGGGCAGGGGCTGGGGATATAGCTCAGTGGAATAAGCGCTTGCCTAGCAAGCACAGGGTCCTGAGTTTGATCCCCAGTACTGCAAAAAAAAAAATAAAATAAAATAAAATAAAAAGATATCAATATGTAAAGCAGCAACTATTGGTGTTTTTTGTTGTTGTTGTTGTTGCTGTTGTTGATGTTTGCCTGTTTTGTTTTTTGTCTTTGGAGTTTTGGTTTTTGTGTTTTTTCTATTGTTGAGAGGATTAATTGTCTGACTAAATTTGCATGTCTGTATATGGGTTTATATATTTACACTTTGAAGATATCAATGGATAAAGCAATAACCACTGTTGAGATCATATCACCTTGTCTATAGAATAGTTGTGATTGTACTATTTTTTATGCTAATTGGTGTCTGTTTGTCAATATGTTTTTGTACTTTTATTAAAAAAAAAGAAATAGAAGGGGGCAGCTATGTTAAATGGAATTTCTATTTTTAGATTTTAAGAAATCTCCACACTCATTTCTATGAGGTTGTGCTATTTTACATTCCCATCCTCCCAAAAAAACAAGCTACCAACTTTTGTTTCCAATAACATACTGTACTTCCCTGCAGCATGTCACAGAAGCTGACTGCAGCTGGCCACAGCTTAACAGAAGAGTGGAAAGATTTCCTGTTAAGAAATTAAACAGTGATTGATGAAGGGGAAGTTAGCTGTCCAGAGTCACAAAGTAACTAAGGGGTAGTGTGTGTGTGCGTGGGGGGTCAGTGGTGGAGCACTTGCTTAGCATAAATAAGGCTGAGTTCAATCCCCTGCACTGCCCCTCACCCACAATATTAAAAAGTAGCTAAATTCAGGAGGCAGCATGTCAACCTGTTTGTCTGACTTCAAAATTCAGTAAAACATTAACTTATTTTCACAAACCCACCACCTCTTCTTCAGGAGTAATTTGCAGAGAAGAGAGCTCTGGACCTGAGGAAAGAAGACAACTTTGGGCAAGGTAAAGACCATGTAGGCCAGTGATTTTCAAGCTTACATGCATGAAGGAATCACTTGGAGGCCTTGTTATATCTCTATTCCATTTCAGCAAGTCTTGGTGAGTCTCGATATTCTGCATTTTTAAAACTTTCAATAGCAAGCACCTGGTCCCTAGTATTTGCAGTTGAGTAAAGTGAGATACAGAAAAAGGCAATGATAAGCTCAAGGCCATGCACTTTATTCAAGGCAGATAGAGAATGTGTCTCTACATTGCTATGCTATTCTGTTTATTCTACAAATTGTCCAAAAGGTGCACATCACCAGTCACCCCACACATATCTTCAGGATACATTCTGCTCCGATGCCTCTGCACCATCTTGCTACTGTAGTGTCTGGACTTTGGGTTCCCATCTTCTTCCTTCATATCTCTTACCATGTTTAACATTGCCTAAGGGACTCCTGGAAAATTATGTGAAATTTAATTCATTTCAGTTTAATCATGATTTAAATGCTGTGAAAAGTCTTGCTGTTTTGGGACAGGGGGAAGAGTATTGGGTTTGATCATTGAAATACTCTGATATTTCAAAAAATGTCTAAGGTTGGGATTCTACAATATCTTAAGAGAACACTAGATAATTAACAGCTTACTAACAAAAATAACTTAGCCTTAACTCTAAATTGATGGTTGGCATAGCTTCACAATTACATAGTTAATACATACAGATTATATTATCCCCACTCAGAAACAAGCCGTTACAGAAAGAATAGCAAGTTCAAAATTACAGGCTTGTACTTCTCAAAATTCATTATCTCAATTCAGAGAAACCTCTCTTCTGACTAGAACATTTTAAGTGGATTTCTCTAGAAGCTACTGCAAAGCAGATTGTTCTTGGCAAACAGAACAGTAATTCATTTGCTGGTTTCAGGAATTCTTTTAAGTATTGTATCAAAACTAATTTAAAAAATAACATTATGATGCATTAGCTAAAGTACTTTTAAAATGATCATTCAACAACAACAAAAAAATACAATATGGGATGGAATAAATTCCTTAGACAAACTGGTTTTCCTTTTCCTAAGCAGTCATTCCAATGAGGAGCAAAGTACGGCTCTTGAGCATTCTGTACACATGATCACAAACGGAAATAGTCTTTTATAAGTAGTATTCTTTGGCAAATCACATCTTACATTTGCCTGAATGCATTAAGTAATTTCTTGGGAGATTTTTAAGCTGGCTGTGTTTTAAAATCAGGTCTATCTCCTCTGTCTCCTTTGTGTGTCTGCCAGTTCCTAAGTAGATTTTATGCCGACCTTGATCAAATAGGGCCATGCCAACCCAGCAGCCAAGTCATGTTCTTTTCCAGCACATCTTGTTTCTCATTCCATTCTGTTTCTCTCCTTCTCTTCCCTGCCTCCTGCTGTCTGCTTTTACCTGATTTTACTCCCTTGTCCTCTCACTGAAGGATTAATCTGAAAATAAAATAAGATGATTTTTTAAAAAGAGTTTATTATGGTTATTATCAGGGGAAACTTTTAATGTCAGGTGTCTAATCCTTTCCTTTTCACTTCTCTCCATATACAGAGAAGCTAGTTACTTTAACAATTTTAGAGTGCAAACAAATCATTTAGAAAACTACCAAGCCACTGCACTTTAGCCAGCCAGTCCCAGGAGCCATTTCTTGACACATTTAACTCTCTCTAAGGTTCTGTTCCCAGTAGGAAAGCTGAATTATATTCGGAGAAGCGTCAACATGTCACCTCTCCTTCAAGGTTCAGCCCAGTGCCACCTTCTTGCATCTATTTCTGCTTTGTAACTGGTCTTCCTGGCTGTTGTTCCCCCATAGACTGTAAACAGCTTCAAATCAATATCTTGTTCATCTTGTCTCTCTACGGGGCCTTGTTAGTGTCTTACTCATGATGAAACCAACTGCTAGTTTGATACAGGTTGCAGGGTATCAAATGCCAAATATTTAATAAAGAATCTGTGCTGTCACAAATTCCTTTAAATGACACCAGGAATGGCAACCAGTCAGTTGCGTGGTCATTTGTTGTATTTACTACTCAAGAGTCCTCATGTGAGAAGTGTTATATGATCCTTTCAGAAATTTTCTCTATAAATCAAAACAAAGCTTATATTCAAAAGGTATTTCAAAGCATAGATGACATCAAGTAATAAACACTCATTAAGTCTGGGAATCTAGGCAAGGAGGAAAAATGTCACTAATAACATAAACTTAAACAGACCAGGAACTAAATTCATAGTATTAATTAAGAACAATGGTTCTGCCATTTTGGAAGGACTCTTTTTGAAACTAATGAAACTCTTTTGAAAGTTAATCATATTGCAACTGTTGTGTTGTATGTGTGAGAACTCACTGAAAATGTGCAAAATTTCACTCTCCAAAAATTATGAAAATTTTAAAGACCTCCAAATGAATCCATATCTTAACAATGATAATATCTGAATGTATATAATAATTGATAATAGGTACATGGTCAAGAAACATAATATCTCCTGCAATGTAGCATTCTTGGTACCCTTATGAATTCAAAAACTTTATATAATAATTTTGGAGCCCCTAGCAGTCATGGACCCATTAGTTAGGAACCCTAAATTTAAAGCTTTACTGGAAGACATTGTGGATTTGAATTAAGAAAATGGATTGCATATAAAGATGAGACAGCAATAACGACAACATAGATTAAACTTTAGTCCTATGGGGGATCCTTTTTGTGTCCCTTTAGACTTACATTTCATATTCTGGTGTGTTCTGGATTTGATCTGGAAGATGTTGAAATCAACAGAAATATAAATATATGTAGGTGACTCTTGCAACTAAAAATATTAAATTTTTCTCCATAAATTCCTTGTATTCCCATATGAGGGGCTTTATTTTCTTTCTTTCATCCTGGTTGACTGTAATAGTCTCATTATATAGAGAGTATTACCATAAAGTAACCACTTGGTAAGTAATGACTGAATAAATAATCAGTGGTCACAGAGAGGCCAAGGAAGACACAACTCTGTTTTTATCAGGATGGAAACAACTTCTGGAAGAACTTCAGAAACATCAAAAAGGAATTAAAAAGGGTGTCTGTCCTACATATCTTCTCACAGCATGGCAGAGAATTGTGACTCTATGTGTAATAAAAATGCTAGAAAACTCCCCAGAAGGAAAACCACCAATTAATATTGCTCTACACTCATGGCACATCAGGCTGAACCTTGCTTTCTATAGTTGACCAGCCCATGCTACAGAATGAAAATTCCAGGACAAAAGAGAAAAACACAACAAATACAAGTTCAAACTGTAGCTGTATTGCAGTCAACCCATACAACTACATCACTCGACTTTTGGGGATTTGGATTTTTCTCTTCTGAAAAAAAAAGAAGAATTTAAATCATTCTTTTTTGAGATTCATTCTAGTTCTACAGCTCCTTGATTGTTACTTCGAAACTTTGTGTAAATTTCTAAAAGTGAAGGCTCAGTTCAAAAAGTTGATGTAAACGATCAGTAGTGGCATTTACTGGACAGTGCTGCCTAAGTTTACACATCGAATAAGTCCACAGTGATTGACCTACACTGTGGATCATTTTATACTAGAATTTCTTTAAAAGGGTTGTATTTACACCTCTAACATCAGAAGTACTATGAGACCTGCTTTAAAGTGGGGGTTATATCCTACCTGAGATCTTTTGAGTTAGTGTTTTAAGAGATAACATCCAAGAATAAGAAAAGAAATTTATAGCCACCCTTAAGTGTACAAATCTTTGAGAATTTCTGAATTAGATAATAGATGATTTTAAGTTGCCTTAAAGTCAGTCACTGGTATTTAACATCTAGAGGAAAAGATAGCTAGTAAAGATTGGAATGAAGTTATATAAAATATGACTTAGCCTGGTCTAAGGTGGAATATTTCAAAGAGATAGAGGTGTGAAGCAATGTCTAATGCCCCTTCCAATCCACCTTTCCCCGAATGTTTGTCACAGCTATTTGAGAGTCACGGTTTCCATTTACAATGCTGACCATTTAGTTTTGGTTTCATGGATTTTTTTAACACTTCTTATTAGTATATGTTTGCAGTCTGTAATGTTTACATTTCTGTGTGAGGCTGGCGCAATTATATAACACATCATCCCTTTCTCATCCCCTTTCCTTCCCTTCCCTTCCCTTTCCTGTTCACCTCTTATTCCCCTTCACATTTGAGAATTAATGGTTTCATTTTGTAAACACCTTGAATTGCATATCTAACTACAGAAAACATGGAAAAATAGTTCAGGCAAAACTGTTCAAAATTAATGGCTTACTTTTCTTTGATCAATAATATTGTGGCACATTTTTCTCTTTTTTAACATATTTTTCTTCCTTTGCTATATTTCTTTTTTTAATGAAGCCAGCTGTGTCTTGAGAGGGCCCTGTTCAAATGATATATGGAGGTTATCTTCTACCCAATGGAAGCTCTCTCCAGGGCAAAAGCTCTGTTTTCTATGTGCTGTGTGGGGTCTCAGTCTCTGGGTGATAGATGCTCGCACAGTGAGTGTTTTTTTCTTTTTCCCACCAGGGCTACATTAATTTTTATTTCTTCTAGTGAGTGGATGAAGCCAGAGATACTTGGCAAGAGATTTCTTAATATTGTCTGGGCTTATATATTTGTTAGGAACAAAATAATTTATTTGATAATATTTTGTTCTTTACTTTTTCTTATGGAAACGTGTAAGTTAATATACATCAAAATGTACAATGAATGCTTTTTGGTATCTCTCTAAGGAGTAGGCATTACTGCAGATTGTCTATGTACAAATAATTATCAACTTCTGGAAATAAGTGATGCTCTGTCCCTTTAGCGTTAGTACTAGTGCTTTGACCAGTGCACAGTGAATAAAAACGATGCATCACTTCCAACAGGCTGCGTTTAGCTGCTGCTGGGCTCTCTGGGAGCATGACTCCTTATGAAGGTGTCTCTCCTGAGAGATATGTTTGACTGTTCCAAAGTTGCCTAACTGCCTCTAGCCCCTTTTCTTCAGTGGCCAGTTTCTGCTCAATCATTTGTTCTTAATTGTCTACCTTGACTTTCCTGGAAAATTGAGGAAGATATCGTGTAGGTCTTTTGCATTGCAAAAGTCTCCAGGAGAAAATCTTCTCTGCTGTTCTCTCATGCCATTAATTCTATTCTTGATATTTCAATGTTCTCATCTACATGTGCCTTGTCTCTTGGAAGTGTCTCAGGGTCAGTGCATCTCGTCAATCTGTTGTATTCGTCTTAACTAGAATGTTATAAGGCATTTCTCTTTCTAAATTTACCAAAAATAGTCAAAACCATATTACTTCACTTAATATAGCAGAGCATTTGGTTTCTCATCCCAGTACTTTGTAGTTCTCTCAACTCTGATGTTTCATTTATCTCTGGGATTTAATGGATCTTTCTCCCGAGTGTATTCCATACCATATGTTGCAAAAAATAAAAGCAATCTCAGAATTGTACTAATATAGCACAAGTTTCTGTAGTTATCTCAGTGTATAGTAAAATATAAATGTATACACAAAAGCTATAAATTTATGAAAGGCATAAAGAATGAAGGCATACAAACACATGTACAACAATGAATTTAAGAAGTAAATTATCCATAAAGTCCTGAATGTCCTCTTATATCCTGCCTCAATCCTATCAGACTACTTCCTCTTTGAAATAAACAATATGTTGAATTTGGGGCTTATTATGCCTATACTTTTTAGTTTTACCACCTAACAGATGTACTATTATAAATTTTAAGTTTTTATTTTTTAAACTCATGTGCTTTTTAAACTGTTATAAATAAGACTGTGCTATGAATATTCATCTGTAACTAGTTTTCTGACCCAGTGTTATGACCATGTGACTCAGTGAGGTCCTGGAACATATAAACCAGACTTACTATAGTTTGTTGATTTTCCACTTTATAATGGTGCTGATTTTTCATCTTAGTACATAGTTCTCAATCATTCATTGTTTACTACTGTATTCCACTGTGTATTATTCCACCACTGTGTGTTACACATACACACACACACACACGTACACACTTCAGGATTAATTGATTGCTTTTATTCAGCTTTATTCCTGCTTCTTTTAAATATAGTTGATATTAATATTGGGTGACTTTGGGTTTATGCAGTTTTATATCAGGTTTTTATTGTAGATGATGCTTAGCTGAATAGTCCTCTGTATGTACCCTAAATCAGGGATAATTGCAAAGAGTTCTATCACCCAGTGCTATGGAACTTACTTTGAAAAATCTGATTTAGTTTAAGTTAGTCACTGGGGAAAGAATTTGGCAGAGAATATGCTACAGACATGTGTGAGTGTTTCCATAAATTATCATAGTAACTGAAGATAATTTGGGATAAAAGAAAGAGGAAAATGACTTCAGGATTGCCAACAGAACAAAACTATATAGTTACTTTAGAAATAGAATCCATTGGGGAAATAGAGTTTGTGCAAACTTGACTCAGATTTGATGTAGATATTGCAAGAAACAAAGCCTTTCCCAAACTGGCTGGAGTGGAGGCCAATGTGGCCAATGAAACTCTAGATGAGGGTAACTAACACGCCCCAAAGCATCACACAAGAAAAGTCCAAGTGCAAGGCAATGAGCTTTAAATTCGAATAGATTTTGGAACTACAACACATTTTCTTTCCTAGAGGAAGTAATAACATTCAAATAATACTTCACACCTATCATCATGACTTAGATGTCAAGTCATCACCTTGCTCTGCAGAGCATCTCCAAATGCTTACATTCAGATAGTGGCTGTGAGAGACAATTAACTAAGGCAAACAGGAAGGTGGAGCTTGAGAACTTTGAGGGAGGAAAGAGAATCTAAGAAACTCCGGAGTTGTGTGGAAGGAGAAGCGGGAGTGAAGATTGTAAGAGAAGACAAGCGGAAACGGGACTGTAAAAAGGCGGTATGTGACTGTGGGGGGTCAACTCCTCCTCACTTCCTGAGCGAGCTCTTTAGAAACCTCTGTATCGCCGCCAGAGTTGCCACGTGAATGGGTCTTCAAAAGGATGTAGGAGCTAGTGATCTCTATGACTCTGTCTACCTAACATAACTCCGATGACGTATAAGAACAGAAAAGGAAGCACAGAGACGAAGAAAGAGATAATTTCTGAAATCTGGTGGTAAGCAGTTCCCCCACGGAATTACGGGTTTATTGCCAGTTTACCTCCCTATCCCCATTGCAGTGGGCAAGGATCTCCTAGCTGACATCATATAACACTAATCTACAGCCTTATAGAAACATGTATGCATTCTTTAGCCATGTAAGGGATTCATTATTCTTTGTCCTTATTAAAAAAAAAACCCAGAAATTTCATAAATAAAGTATGCGATCTCATCAAACCTTCTTATCTTTTCCCTTCTCTATGCCATTCCTCAAAGTATTCTCTGCTATTTATCTGATCGTTTTCTTTCCAGTGCATGTTCCTTCCCTTCTCATACATCTATTCTGTTGACTTGTAAGTATCTATGATTGCAAATATGAAATTCTGTACTCTCTGCATGAGAAAGTCATCTGAGTTAAAGAGGACAACCTTCTTACAAATAGTGACCCTGAACAGGACTCCCAGAGTCCCCAGATGTTGTTTTTTTTCTCCCCTATATTGTGAATAGAGCTCTTTCCATATTCTGAATAGAGTAATTCTTGTCATTTCCACCTAATAAAGTATTGCCAGTGTAAGCTATTTCTAACAGAATGATTGGGAAAGTGGATCAAAAGAGCAGGGAATTTTCCACATTTTCTCCATTTGGGTGGAATCCTGTTTTGAAGTGTGACTATGGATTGAGTGGCATGACTCCTAATCTCTCTTCATGTTGCTGTCTACATTCTCAGAAAACTCATCAGAGAATTTTTCTGTGCCACGATTCCCCTGTTTGACATCAGGAATATCATTAGGAAGAGCGACTCCTTCAATTAAGAAGTTTTAACAAAATCACTTTGTCTATAATTTCTTTGTGTGTATGCATAAGAGAATACGACATGTAAGAAACATCTGTCTAAATGAATCCAAAATATTCCTTTTCAATAATTATAAAATAAAAACACGAACTGAAAAGAGCATTATTTCAGAGATTAAGAATCAGAGGTTTTATTTTTATTTTTGGCTCATGAAATATGTGTGCATCTTACAACTGATAACCGCTTATACTTAAAGGTAGAGTATATTTAAGCTCCATTGTACTAAGGGAACAGGCCTGAGTGCCAGCTTCATACAATAAAAATCCACCTACATGAGGCTTTGCATCAGGCCCAACTTATATGAGTGCACAGGCTCCAATTCTGGCAGCTTGGGGGGATCCGATAACATTGTTCTGGGGTGGTTTGGTTGAGTTTGCTGACAGTGATGACTGCAAACACAGTGGCTCAGAAAGGACCCTGTAAGTGTTGTTCACATCAACTTCAGCATTCCAGTACCCCGGGACGCCTAAATTCCTGAGACAAAGCCCCCTTACGTAAAGACTGACCCAAGTAAATGTTTGCTGTTTGCAATGAAGGACTTTAACGAATCTCATCTCTAATAAAATTGCAGAAGGAAGGATGAGCAATGAATAAATGATTCTATGCTTTCATATTCACTTGGGGAAAATACTACATTTTAATCCCACCTTACAACATACATGAAATAAATTCTAAGAAAATAAATACCTAAGTATACAAAATAACATTTAAAAATATGCTGATATCACTCATGAATACATTTGGTGAGAATATCAATGGATAGAAACTTGATGTTTTTAATACAGTGTGGTATTGTTAAATTATCAAATGTGCAAATCTTTGTTTTGAGAACTCTGCTTCTAAGAATCCTCCAGAGATATAGCATATATTTGCAAAGATTACTATATAGGACATTTATGACAGCATTGTTTACTATAGAAAATGGAAAATGAATCAATGCATACAGCCTACAATAGCAAAATTGCTAAAGTAGTATTATGTCTACATAATAAAACATTCCAAAGCAACGCCAAAGAATGAGGTCACTCTGTTGGAGCTCGAGAGTCAAACATATCATATTCCATTAAATGTAGTCAGAATATGCACATATTGAATGTTTGCGTATAGGGATATCTTGAAAGATAACCAATTGTGTGCACCGTGGAGAAGAGTCTGGTAACGAGAGGAAGGTGTGTTAACAATTTATCCTGTGTAATTGAGATTTGTTGCAATACACATTACTGTTTTCAGGATTTAAAAATGATAAAGTTTTAAAAATAGCAGTAGCCTCTTTCAAGGCAATATAAATATCTTTTTGCTTGCACTGAAGCAGAATAATTCTTCTATTGAGGCTTTTAGCTAAAGGCAGATGCACTGGGCATGATTACATTCTGCCAGGCTCTTCTCTGTGAGCATGGACATCGCAGTCCGAGGCACGGAGCTACTCAGAACAGGGCTGTCAGGTCTGCTCACCTGATGCAGGGTCCCCATCTGGACACAGGCGCCTATTTTGGTGAAGAAAATATTTACCTGTGTTTGCATAGTCTGAGCCACATCATTCCTTTAAAGTGTGTGTGTGTGTGTGTGTGTGTGTGTGTGTGACTTTATATAAATAGGAAATTAAAAAGAAAGAAAATCAAGTTTTATTTTTCTGATATTCATTAATTGCATATACCAACTTTGACACCAAAAGTTTTTCTATGAGCAGAAGAAATGGATCTAAATCTATGAAATATGTATTGTTTAATATACAGTAAATATTCATTGCTGAAAAAAATATCATATTTAGACATCATTTGTTAAATTCAAGTATATCATGGACAATACGTACTATAACAACCATTGTAAATTTCTTATCATCTTGTTTTGAAATTCTGCATCATTTTTGTTGTTGTTTGTGTTGCCTTGTTTTTAACTTTGTTTTTGTTAGTTTGTTTTCTTTTCTCTTTAAAATAAGAGAAAGAATGCTATGGAATCATCTCAGAAGAGTAAACCTGCAAGTGGGCAAAGCCGAATTTTGTTGATATTGAGAAATCTAGGGTAGCTACAGTTGAAAATTATCTCACCACAAATCAAAGATTTTTTGAAGTGCTGAAGTTGCATTTTAAATTATTAAAAAGTACCTGTCAAAAGTTTATGTCTGACTCATGAGAAAACTTTAACTTCTTGAAACGCTAAAGTCAAATGAAAAAATAAATGTACGTTTAACTAAATAGAGTTGAAAAAACTGCTATTCTTTATTGTGCTTATAATTTTATTAACAATTTTAGATATCTGAATGTACAAAATATATTGAAATGTATAAAAATAGACAAAATAAAATATGAATATTGCCAATAACTATGCTAAATTAGTTCAAATAATATTATAAGAAGCAATATGTACTAAATGTATATATTTGCCAATAACCCAAAACAGATTAATAGAATTATTTATAATTTACATGTGAAGAAAATAAAACTTTGGAATGGCAATCAAGAAAACACAGCAGGCATGGTGGCACATGCCTGTAATCCTAGCACTCAGGAGGCTGAGGCAGGAAGATAGCCATAAATTCAAGGCCAGCCTCAGCTACATAGTGAGTTCAAGGCCTATCTGAACTACACAGTGACACCCTGTCTCAAAAAACCAACAAAACAATGTAAAACACCAACAGACACCATGAAAAATTAACTTATTAGTTAGAAACTAAAATATTGTGCATATTTCTGCAGTGATTTCTACCTGCCTTCTTTCTCCCTCAAAATATGTGTTTTTCTTAAAATGAGCCTTATTAGATCCTACACTACAGTGCCATTTTAGATCAAGGGTAAGTCCTCTTTTCAGCAGACCACTTAGCTGATTTTGTTGCACATTTTATGTCCTTATATTTCCTCCCATTTTACACTTTCAGCAATGCTTATCCAGTCCCTTTCAAGTCCAACAATGTGTTCCAATTCTGTGTATATGTAAGTAGGACATTGCATTGATCTTTGTATTTCCTAGGAGAGTATCCAGTACACTGACCAAAACCTTCATTCATAAATTATTTGTGAATAAAGGGTGGACAATTAGTGTTTAGCTTTACTGCCAATATTTTACCACCATAGCTATTGACACAGTGCAATTTGTTTATTATTATCTACCAAATGAATGTTTCTATTTGCATGGAAATTTAAATTTTTGATTACTGTAACATATTAGGGAAAATGCAAACAAGAAGACGGTAAATTTTGTTTCAATGCAGACATGCAATATAAAAAACCTACTACAAATGTGTGAGTCTGCATATTTATGCTAATGTATACAGGTCTGGTATTATAGCATTTTTGTGGAAATTGGTTTTTTATTATCTAATGATCTCATCTTCTTCAATGATTTTACTTTATGAAAATTTTCCATATGCTGTAAATTACATTAACCAGTTTGGATAAATACTATTTTTCAGAGAAATCAAATTTCTTCTTTAATTGCTAGCCAGTTAAACATTAAATACTATTGCTAAAACGCAGATATTATTGATTCCAGACATGTTCGTTTGTTTACCTTATATAAATTTAATCATTTAGCTCCAAAGAGAAGGCTTTCTGATTCTCTAAAACATGACTTTTCCAAATTCCTTGGCTGCTTAGTAAAAGAATATGGAATTTAGTTCGTGTGTCTATTCTTTCATTTGTATCCCTGGTATATTATAATTATTTGTAATTCTCTAGTGTAATGTAGTTCTTAATTATAAATTAAAAATAAAGATGGATAAATGTATCTTACATATAATTCTTTTCCATGCAAACTACTTCCATCAGTTGAATAGCATACAGAAGAAATTATTACCAAAAGCATAAAATTTGTCATTATGAGAGATGTGATATTCCTGTAATGAAAAATCATGGCTTCATGTTCACCTTTTATTGCTTGCTACATACTCAGTCTGTAACACTGCCTAGTTGCAATTACAATTATAACTTTTCCAGTGCCACAAACTGGAAAGTAGTGGTGTAGTGGTTAGCACTTGTAACATTAGGGAAGAAAGAGGCTTAACAAAATACTTTTAGAGTACAATATTTTGACTTGATACTTAAGCTAAAGACAAGGGAGAAAGAAAGAAAGAAAGAAAGAAAGAAAGAAAGAAAGAAAGAAAGAAAGAAAGAAAGAAAGAAAAGAAAAATGAAAGAAAGGGAAAGAGAGGAAGGGAGGAAGGAAGGATGGCAGAAAGAAAGAAAAAGGAAGAAAGGGAGAAATAGAGAAAGAGAAAGAAGAAAACAAAAAGGAAAGACAAAGGAAAAAGTCACAAAGTGCTTCATTCGAATTGATAAGGCTGTTTCTCACCGGGATGTATATTAGCAATTCTGAAACTATTTTATCCATGTACTAGGATTAAACAAATAAGCACATAGGTTGTAAATTATGAAAGCCAAGTTTTTCCCTGTCAGAAAACACTCTTTATTAAGGTTAAGTCATAAATGTGCACAGAGAAATGGTAAGGGAAATCCTTGTGGTAGATTGGTGTTGGAAGTGCCTGTATGGATTGACTTTATTTTAATATATAAATTAATAAATACGCATTTTACATTTTAGAAGATTTAATATATTATATAATATATTTGAAATAGATAAATAACCACAGACACATTTACATACTTAAATTAACATGCACACTCTTGGTTCTTAGCCCTATTTACTGAGAGAGTAAAGTCTTATTATGCCAGTGGCAAGAGCAACGCTCATGTCCAGGTCTTGGTTTTTAATTACCCTCCAGCTAAAACAGCCAAGGCTACAAAGAAATGACAGAGTCTAGGCTGGGACCAGGGAAATAAAAGATGAACACGAAAAATCTTATGCCAGTATTTCGTGTTTAAAGTAATGGGTGGTTGTCATAGGTTATAGGAGCCAACCAAAGAGCTCTGGGTAATCCTGTAAATGGCAGTGGTGATGCTACGATTTCAGACATAAGCCAAAGGCCCATGAGTCCACAGTGAAGAATAAATGATTTAGTGAATTAATTCATTAAAATAAATAATTAATTAAAACAATTGTTTATTACAGAATTGTAATCCATATTAATTTAAAGAAAGCCAGACACAAAAGCTGGCTTCTCTTATCTGAGAAAAGTAAAATGTAAGTAAATAAAAAATACTAAGTGATACATAACAGGAAGTGAGGAGATTTTGTTCAAATGAGAAGGGGATCAAGAGATGGAGGAAGTGGGAAGAGGATGAAAAAGAAGTAAGGGGTGCTGTGCCCCTGTCTCAGCTCCCCAAATCAATGGAATCATTATGTAATGCAAACATGTACTGAGAAAAACAAAAAATAAAAATAAATAAATAAATGAATGAATAAATGAATAAAAGCAATAAAGAAACCTCATTAGTAGTCCACAATAATAACTTCAGGGAGAAATCACTAAGGAAGGTTAAAATTTATAGAAAAAACTTGAAGGAGAAACAAAATACAGTATTCAAGTGGCCTCAAATTTATCTCAATTTCTTTGCTATGTTTAACACCTGATCACAAAGAGTTTGGGACTCTTCCTTCCAGGAAGTAGAGCTTAATTTTGTGCCCCCTGAAGAGCTGAACTTGATGTCTCATTTCTAAAAACTAGAGTTGAGAATGATAAAAATAATAACTTGATAGTGGAGAAATCTATCAGGCTCCACTTTAACTAAGGTATCAAGACTAATACCGTTAATCACAAGATATCAGTAAATGTCACTGAACTCTGGTGCAATACACTAAAACAACACACGGATTCTCTTATGTTCTTCCCCAATTCATACCCTCAGTTTACTAACTTAAAAATATCAGATTAGATCCCACTGAGAGATATTTAACAAATAGATGACCACTACTCTTCAATTTGTCAAAGTCAAGAAACAAGCGGAAAGACTGAAAAATTGTAGCAGATCAGAAGAGGTTAAGGAGACATGAAAACTAAATGCAATTTGGTGCCCTTCACAGCTTTAAAATAGAAAAAAGACATTAGTGGAAAACTGCAGCCCTTTGAATCTAATCTTTTTGTTCAATTAGTAGAATTGTACCCATATTAGATTAGTAATGTTTTGCTTATGCAAGATAGGTTACATATGTAAGATATGTTACATATATACAAGATATGTTACATACATACAAGATATGTTACATACATACAAGATATGTTACATATAACACTACTACATATAACACTACTATATGATACATTACATAGATTATATATGTAATAAATGGTTAGTAGTGTTTTGGTTCTGTAGCATATGTATTGATACAGGATCATTTAAGAAGTCAACATAAGGGAAATTAGATTGCACAGTACATGGGAGGTCTATCACTACAACTTTCCATAAGTCCAAACTTATTACAGAGCAAAAAATTAAAATAAGAAGCAAAAATTAATATAAAATATTTTTGCATAAAGGTTTATAAACAAATGTCTGCAGCAGTATTTCTCTGAGTCTTATGTTTTCTAACTAGAATCAAACCTAATATTCACTGACAGTTGAGCAAATAGGTATATTGTTATATTTATACAATAAATGCTATTCACCCACTTGAAATAAACTACAACATGGGTCAGTATCACCAAAATCATGGTGAATTAATTGGTGGTTGTTGACCAGTACCACTAGTAGAGAAGTTTAGAATAAGTAAAATAATGTATAATGAGGAAAAGCACAGAAGTGACTGTCTGGAGTTTGTGGTACTGGAGAGAGGGAATGATATTGACTATAAGATATAAATTAACTTTTTGGAGATTATTTTGATGGATGTGTGATTCCCTTTATCAAAATCTGAACTATACACTTACCATGGGCTCGTTCTGTCCAATTTATGTTCCTATAACATATATTAAAGTTCAGGGGAAAAGTGATCAAGTGATTATCTATATACAGTAGGTTTTGTCACTTATTTACAACAGCATAACTCCACCATGATTTTGGTATATACATGAATTCTGGTGTTGATTTCCTCATATTTGGTGTGCATCTAGAAGTATTTTTCTAAAGAAAAGCCCTCTAGTGCTTCAGTACTGAAAGAGTGTGTGCAGATATGTAGACAACTGTTCTAACTGACTTCCCCAGGTTCACAGAACATTTTAGTTCCTTCTCTTCGACCTGGCATATTACCAACACCTTGGCATCTAAGTGACTTAGCAGCACAAAATAGCTGCTTTTGTTTTTTCTCTACTGTCTGTTGAACCCAAGGCCTCAGGCATGCTAACCAAGCCCTCCACCACTGAACCATAATCTTCACCACTAAAGTAGCTGCACTTCTAATCTCAACAGATTGAATCTTAAACACCTCATTCCTAAACCTCATTAAAATATGGACTGTGATAACTACTTTTATTTGGAGTATTGCCACAATAATGAGAAGTTATTGTGTCCATCCAGAAGTTTAAATTCTTTGATTACCCTAAATTTGCTCTGAAAAAATTGTACTTTGGTAGTACAGTTGATTTGAAAAAACTATTAGGGAGAAGATATGAAACTTCAGATTTCACTACTCAGTCATCTTATTTTTGAAATCTTTTTGCTCTATCATCTTTTAAAAGCTACATTTATGGCATATTAAGCTTGAGGTACCTGTTGATGCCCAGCTGGACATGTAAAGTAGGAAATGGGATAGCTAAGTCTCAGAAGCTATATTGTTCTAATCTGGAGGTGATAGACAAAATATCTAACAACCAGTGACATGGGGGCACTGGAGGAACAGCCCCAGTCCTGATGCTCCTCCTACCCCCACTGTACAGCAGGAAGGGGTACAGAGAAGGCTTTAAGGATAGCAGCTAGTTATCCATTGGTGGTGAAACATTTCAATATTTTAATATCTATCCTGAATGCAATTGAAACATTCATTGTTAGTACACCATGTGTGCTATACCCAACACCCAAAGTTAAAGGGAGTGTGAAGGTTTATTTGGATTACAGTTCATAGTGGTTTCAGTCCATAATCAGCTGGCTCCAGGGCAGGATGGCTTTGCAGAGAACAGTTCATGGTGGGCAGAACATAGCAAAGCAACAAGGACCCTTAACAGTAACTTGTTACCCTTTTTATACTGTGTCTAGGCAGCTAGGATTAGGGCAGCGCAAAACCAATCAGTGGATTGATTTAGTAATCACGCAACCTTATTCCCAGCATTACACACTGTAGATCCAGCCACCACTGAAAAAAACTATGACTGCATGAGCCTTGGGGGGCACAGCTAGATGCAAGCGATAACATCATGTAACACTTTATTTATGAAGACACTTGCAGGAAATTTCTTTTGGAAAAATGGAAAGTTATATAATTCTGAAACGTGACTTTTAAAAAATTTACCTCATGGTTACTCTGAATCTTAAGCATCTTTTTCTTTTGCTATGACAAGCTTAGAACAATATTTTCATGCAACTTTGGCCTTTGTTTTATGTATTCAAAGTAAGATACCTTGCACCCCTACATTTGTGCTATCTATTTAGAATAAGGTACCTTGTATTACTACATTTGATACCTTAATGCCTACCTTAAGATATCCTGTATATTATTTCTTCTCTAAAGTCTTGTTTTTAAGTTTCCTAGTCTTTATTTGTATCCGATTGCATGAAGTTAAGTCAAGAATCTCAACAAATTGATTTTTAATGTTTTCTTTTAAAAATATATATACACACAACATATGTTAACTTTAGTCAGTTGAATTAGAGAGGCACTATCTGAGGGCTGGGGATATAGCTCAGTGGAATAAGCGCTTGCCTAGCAAGCGCAGAGTCCTGAGTTTGATCTCCAGTACCGCCAAAAAATAAATAAATAAATAAATTTTAAAAAAAAAAGAGAGGCACTATCTGAATTTAGAATCAAAAGACAAAGGTATTTACTTGGTAGAAATGAGATAATGACATTCCATTGGGACAATGACATCCCAGAGAGATGTCACAACATGTTCAAAGGCATACATTTTTTAAAACAGCATTGCATATTCTAATTTATTCCTTTTTTATTATAAGATATGGATGGGTCAGAAGAGATTTGTAGAGATAAATACAGATGAATTCATGAAATCAGAACAATGTGTTTAAACTACATTTTGTAGGCAGCAGAAAATCAATGAATAATTTTAACCCTAAAGTGTAAGTGATTTATAATGCCCAAAAATCACTTTAGTGCAATATGTGAAATACTTTGAAGACCAGAGAGGTTAAACTTGGGATATAAATTAAACGGTTATTGAAATATTGTTAGCCAAATATGAAAAAGAAGAAAAGTACATTCCCAGGAAGGTGCTGAGAGTTTTCTCATACATGATTTTTTTTATGAGTCTGGTCCAATGGGATCACTCTCTTCAAGGCCCCACAGACACATTTGTATAACTGTGCTATCGTCCCCCACCTTCCCTAGAGCAGGGCACCTGTCTTACGGCCTTTCTTGCTTAAACCTTTCCATCCCTGCAAACTGGGTTCAAGTCTTCCTACCATTGGGAAGTCTTCGCCTCTTCCACCTGTTAGCAATCAGTCTTTTCTCTACATTCTGAGATTCTACTGAATCTACAAGGCACTAATAGGCACTTTGATGTTGGTCCATGTGCTTATTTCATCTGTACACGAAAGCACGAGTGTTTAAGCAGCACAGTCTTATGTCATTCTTTCGTGTGTCTCCCTCACCGCAGTCCTCCTTGGCGCTTAGCACTAGGAGTGCAGTGAAAAAACGTTTGTGCCCTTTTGTATGAACAAATGATGACTAAAGTCCTAGTGAATAATAGCTGCTGATAAGAGACTATTAAAAACTAGTTTTAACAAGATAAAGGTTTATTTCTCTTCATTCAGAGAAAAAAAAATGCTATTAAGGCACCCACGGCAGGAGCAGAGTCTCCATTTTTTACCCAGGACCCAGTGTCCTGCCTTCCCGCTTCCGAGTCTGAGCAAATGGCTGACATTCTCAGGCTCCTTTGGGACCCAGGGTGTTAGCTACAGCTACAGCTAAGCCATCACATCCAGAAATAGGACAGAGGGAAGACATGAAGGGCAGGAAGTACACACACCCACGGTCTGCCCCTCCCCCACTCCTCAGGTTTTCCCAGACTTTGCACCTGACAACGTCGGCTAACATTTCTTGATTCTTCTGTAGCTCCAAGGTGGCTGGAAAGTGTACTCTTTTAACCGTGCCTCATAAGCCTTTAAAATAAAATCAGAAGTTACATAAAAGAAGAAAGTTTCAGTGATTATTTATGTGTGTGTATGTGTATGCGGCTGGGGATCAAACCCAAGGCCTCATGTATGCAAAGCACGCACTCTATCACAGAGCTACATCCCCAGTAAGTATTCCAAGATATATTTTTTTCATCCAGCTCAAAGAGAATTGAGTCGTGGACCCTAGACAGAAAGCATAGCTCAGCTGTAGCTGTGTGAACTTGTGCAAATTATTTTTCCCTGCTGTGCTCCAATTTATCCCTCCTTCAAACGATGATACTAGCACTTTCATTATGAGTGGTTTTAAGGGTTAGGTGAAATTAGCTAAAACAGTATCCAACTGACTACATAGGTGTCTGCTATTACTGTTATATACACTCTAACTGTCATCTTGGGTGACAAGAACCAACCTGGTTGCTCTAACATCAAACTCAATATTTTTCTAACTCATCAATGATGTATTGGATGCCAAAAGAGATATGCAATGAAAGCTCTACGGAAAAAAACAGACAACAAAACCCAAACATGACCTTTATTCTTTTGCAGTGTTAGTGCATTTCATGCCTCAGTGGTCTGTACCTTTAAATACTTAATAGAGCTTCATGCAAGCACAGGTTTTGAATACCTATGAGAAAGGGGAGCCTTGCCTTGCCCTGGAAAACATCCTTCGCCAAGATGAAACCAGCTATGTGTCTGAGACTGCATGGTAAACATTTAATAATAAAGGTTTTTATCTTCTTGATACCCAGAGTACATGTCAAAACTGCAAATGGTTTTTATATGTTAATCATAATAAAGAGGTGTTTATTCTAGACAAACATGGCCTTCTCTGTTCCTCTTGTGGTGAGCTGGAATTGCTTGCTGGTGAGATTGCTCCTATCTGATTAGAACCATGTCAGGAATCCTCACCTCCTATGCCTGCCTGCTGAGCAGACAGTCCCTCAGTTCACTGATTCATGGCAACAGAACGAAAGCAGCAACTGGGACTCAAGCTTTAAGTCATCACAGGTTCATTAACCCGAGCTCTGACACCACAATAATCACAACCCATGACTACATTTTCCTTACATTTAGCTTGCTGAGAAATTTCTTTTTTTCATCAGAGTAATGCCATATATTTAAAGCACACATTTTTGCAACTTTTCTAGCCTTTTCTATTATGTGATGTTGAAAACATGGTACAAGTCACTGCGCCCACCACAGTCGTTTTGCTTGTATGTTTGGTTTTAGTGAAATATCAATTACCTTAATCTATTGCAAAGACAAAACAAGTACAGTGCAGCACAAACCCTGCAGCCCTATCTGACTGTTTAAAGAAAGAGATCATGCTGGGAAGCAAGACAAGCATTTGGCAGAGGACTGGTGACCTTTCTCCTGCCTCAGGGACATCATTTAAGAGTGACTATGAATGCCTTAACACCTCAAACCCCATTCCTTTGTTTATTTAAAAACCAGGGAGAGAGACATCAATATTTTGTTTGTTTTTCTTTTTCTTTTTTTTGGTACAGGGAATTGAACTCATGACCTCAGGCTTGCCAGGCTAGCACTTATGCCACTGAGCTATATCCCTGGCCCAATATTTTATGTTTCTTTACCCTTTTCTGTATCATGAGGATACTGAAATATGCTTATCATGCATTGAATCTATTAAATGTTATGACCAGACACTTACAACAAATACAGTGCAAATTATGGAGAAAGACCATCACCTGACAGCTTCTGTCACTGTGGAAGGATTTGCACTACAGTCTTACCACAGGTGACATGAGTGGAAGTGACTTTCAGTCCAAACAAGTGATAGTAAAATGAATACTAGCACGTGATGGTGGGAGGGGAGAGCTTTCATAGGTACACACTGGCTTGCATCTCCCCGACACATGAATCAGCATCCTCGCCTTCATTGTGTACAGCCTTAATTCCACGTGTCTGATGCTTATCCATCACTCTGTACACCTTGTCAGATTCATAATGCTGTGAACTACAGAGTGGGTACAAGTTTGGGGATCAGCCATGGCCTGGGCCCCATTAGCTGTGAGAATGACCCCAATATTCAGTTAATTTGTATGTCCTCCATCACCTGCAAAGTGAGAAACAGATTATTGTAATGGAAACACAAAGAATCCACAGTATCTGGTATTAGTAAGTACTTAAAATATATCTGGTGAGTTAAAAACTCTGTTCAAGAAGTCAGAGAATAGGGGCATGAATTTAAAAATGTTCACCTTGTAAACAATGTTAACCACTTATTGTGATGGCAGAAGGGTATCTCCCAACTCTTTGCCAAAAGTTCATTTTTATTTCTTATAAAACAGAAAAGAAACTCTGGGTTTACCAGGATCTTCCTATTCTGCGGAACAAACCTACTGATCCTCGTAAATGGTCGCTCTTCCCTACAGAGCCTGTGTAATTCTGCTCCGTTAGTTCAGTTACGTGCTTGCCAGGTGCTTATGGGTTTGTAGTTTATGCTGGTGTATTTTGGTGTTGTAATTATATATTTGAATTAATCATTATATAACTTGGTAGAAATTTGCATGTAAAAGAGGGCTATCTTCATGAATACTCAATTTAATGCTTTAGAAAGATTTCATAAAATTGAATCTATCAAAATACTTTATCAAATCAGATGTATTAAGAAAACTGAAACATTTAGAGAGAAACCAGAAAATAAAAATATGTGGACTCTTTTGGCTTCATAAGTACCATCACATTCTTGCTCTACTTTAAGTGAACTAAAATTGGAAAGTAAATATGATGAATTTTTAATGTACATTAAATAAGAAGATGGAATTCAAAGCAGAGAATCCACAATACAAGAAAAGACCTTTGCTCAGTATCCAAATATTGACCAGATGATGCTTGTTTTATAAGACATTTAAATAAAAACACATTAGGCATTTATTCTTTTGTACTGACTAAATAAAAGCTTTTCATTAGAAGTTTTCAATTAATCTGTCAGCCAAGTCAAAGAATATGGCTTCATTCAGACCTATTTGAGAGAATTCTACAAATTATAAGCCTTATAGAAATTTAAAGTACATATACCTAGGTCTATACACCAATATTTCATAGTTAGTAAATGAATTAACCAAGAACCAATGAAAGCTTGATTATACACTGTGTAGGAAATTGTGGAGCATAGCTTCACTTTGTAAATAGTCTCTGCTCCACACCCTGCTGCTTGTAAGGACAAGACTTGAATAAATCTTCAGTGCTCAAAACTGTATATCCCAAGCCCTTCCTTAACCTTATTAGGCTTCTTAGAAATAACTAACTTCTTTCTTTTTTTCTTTCTCTTTCTTTATTGCACATGCATATTTTATATACACCTATTCTTTACTATACATACATAAGTATATACTGTATCTTTGTGTATAATGCATGTCTGTTAAATATTTATGCGTGTGTTCATGATTTTGTACACATGCATACTGCATATACATTTGTGCACATAAAACAAATATACATCCACAGGCATGACATTCATTTGTCCATAAATACACCTCTACAGAACACTGAATCTGCCACCTTTCTCAGTCTTATTTTTGTAAAAGCAACTTTTCAGCCAACAGTGTAAAATTCAGAAACAACATTACTTGAAAGGAAATTTCACAGGTAGCTTACACCTCCTGGTAGATGTTCTATGGCTTCGGGCCCTCAAACCTACTTCCTGACATTTGAAAAGTCTCACGGTTGTTCTCAGGTAGTAGAACTTAACACTATGCACCTACTAATTAATCAACATAATATCCTTACAAACTCAATAATGATAATTTTCACAGCATTTTTTCAGATGAAATAGCTGATTCTCAGTTAAAGTACCCAACAACATAGAACATCAACAGTTGCTCATGCAGGGAGTACTGCACAGGAAAGATGAAATCACAGTGCAGTGAACAAGCACTCAGCACTGACTACATGCTTTGCAAATAAAGAAGAAAAGGAAGTTTCTCCCTTCCATGTGGTTACAGTCTAATGTGATGTGATTGAAGAGAAATTTATTGGGAACACATGGTCAGGAACAACTAACTCTTGTTTTCTGTGAAGAAATGGAAGTAAGCATGTTTCTAAGCCAACTGTTGTGAAGTGTCTTGAAGAATAGGATTTCTCTGAGCTAGCAGAAGGGAGAAAGCAGTGTGACATACCAAGTTATGGGATGTGAAACACACTTTCCAGCTAAATAAAATTATACTAGTGCAATAGGTCTGAACTGCCTGAATGGTTTCAGCAGGAAATTGTAGACTGTGTTCACCACTTGGTGAATTGTCCGCACTGTGTACTCTGAAGTCTTGACTCTGTTTTAGGTGGCCAGAACTACTGTAGGAGTTTATACAGAGGAGTGAATGACACATGGCTACTTGCATTCCCGAAGATTTTCTCTATAAATGAATGCTGGCACAATGCTTTTATTTGAACAAAAGTGAAAATAACTTGAAGGGGAGAAAGATCTAGTTAAACAGTAGCCCGAGAAGGAAGAGGTGGTAATGGTTTCAAGTCTTATTTTAGAGGTAGAATTAACGACACTCAGGGCTGTTCACTTAAATATAAATGACTGCTGTGTTTCACTAGTGACTTCCAAAACTGTGCGTCATTTTAACTCCTCAGGACATTCCTAGATTTCATGTTGGAGCAAGGTAATGCATGGTTGTACATAGCACAGCTTGCGAGATTGCTATTTTGTAATTGTAAAATTCAATATTTCATCTGAAGATATCCTCACCTGAAGTGACAGTGTTGCCTATCTTTTAACCTGGATACTAACGTGGAGTAAGTAAATTTACAGAATCAATGTCTACTTCTCTCTCAAATGGAGCCCAAACTAAGACAGATGGGCAGGTTTGCAGAGAAAATTTCTTCAAAACTTCTTCCTTGCTTCAGGCAGAAGGAAGAGGTGAAGAGCCAGGCAGGGTGGTCAATTCTTCCAAACCTTGTGGTTCTGTAAAACCTACTATAGGGGTCGATTAATTCCTCAGGGTTTTCTAAAAACCTTTATTTTGGAAATGAACAAGTATGGCTTTCCCAAAAGATTAATATATGATTTACATTCTATCTTCTTATGTGAAATGTTAAAAATTAGTCCTAAACTCATGACCAATAACAACCAGAACAACAACGGAATGGTTTTAAGAACTTGTCTCTGAGGAGTGCACAATCAAGTGATAGCCTTACTGAGGAAGACATGTTTTAGATATGTTGTTAGGTGATTCATTTCACAAGCCATGTAGAATATACCCACACAAAGTGAGAAGGCTTAGAAGTCATTATGGGGAGTATAAGCTCACAGAGCACAATCATATACGCAGTCTGCTGTTAAATAAAACATTGCCACACAGCAGGTGACTGTCTGCAGGCACTGTGCACAGGAAACAACAGCACTTAAGATTTGGCAATTAGTGTTAACTTCCACATAAGACCTAGCTAAGGAGATACCCACTGTTGTTAATGGGATACTTCCCAAATCTTGGGAATCACATGGAAAGCTATTAAATCTTAAGGCAAATAATTTTTAAATATGCTAACTTCACACCAGATTTATTACAGCTCATTTTTGTTTGAAGCCTGATATAGAAGTGTTTAGTTCCCACTCAGCGGTCATTTGTTTTTCATAAATTAGCTCTGTATTAGAGTTCTCTGGTAGTAATCACAGAATAATGTTTGCCCACAGTGGTAAGAAGATGGGGATTGGCTGACTAGCATCCTGTGTGTCTTCGACCCCTGTCAAATTCTTTCTCATTTCCTCCAGAGATCTCTGTAGGGAAAACCCATGCACATTTCCCAATATGACTTGCCACCTTAGAAAATTTCCCTTTACTAGGTTCAGCTCAAGGTTATTTATGAGGGGACCAAACTAAGCATTTTCTGCCACTTGCAGTCACCGGAGCATGATGCTGCAGGCAGACAGCTTGTGTATATCAGGTGACAGCCCCAAGATGTGCCTGGGTCCTCCTGTCCACACTTTGCCTTCTTGTGCACGAGTTCAGACATGAGACTTAACCCGCTAAGTCTGCTTCCTGTCAAAAGTGTGAGAATTATAATGACTTACCTCTGAGGGATGTTATAACACTAATTAATGTCTCAAAACTCTGTGAATAAAAATCATCCCACGCAGATGCTAATTACTATTATTATTCAAAGGATAGCTGTGAGCCCACTTGAGGCAGAAGAATGTGGGGAGCAGGCTTGCAACCTCTTTCAGGAAAACTAAATGTCGGTGAGTAGGAAGAACAGTGGCAGGAAATAAAAGAGTTAATGAGAACTTAAATGAAGGCATTACACCAGCAGAGGTATTGTGACCAGGTTTGTACCACAGGTGGTGGCGGAGTCCGCATCCCGTGACTGAAAATCACCAGAAATTCAATGGTCACACACAAAATTTCATGAACAACAAAACGCTGTTAGCACTACTTGAATCCTTGTGGAATAAACAAATTTTGAGTATTACTAGAATTTATATAGTCTAAAGACTTCTCCACTCTGAGGGCATCATATGAACCTATGTCACACTGTCCTCTTACCGTTTTTAGGTACCAAACTATTTCAAGATGTAAAAGCTTCCTGAGCACTTACAGGAAATGGCCAAATTAGAGAATTCCTGAATCATCCTTATCTGTTACTTCGTGAACAAGGCACTAAATCCCAGCGACAGAGGCTGACTCTTTGAAATAGCATTGTTATTCTCCTGTGACTTCTACCATGGTGCCCATCTCCTTCTGGCTTCAGCCCATATCCCTGGTTTTGGTTACCAGTGAGGAAATATGGTAAGGACAGAGCCTCAGTTCTCATACACGAATCTTGTATGACATCATCTAATGGATCATGGGAGAGGGTTACGCTCAGATTTCTAGCTCAAGAAAGGCAACCTGCACAGAAACCTTACGGGCTCCACCCTAAGGCTGTGGATTTCCAGGGCGCTTACACACTGCACACTGTTTACCCCACATGCTATGTTTCTAATAAAACCTCCTCAGGGTGATGTGAGTGTTTCCCATGTGAAAGCTGCTGTAAATGTCCAAGTCAGAAATATTACAGGAGTGCATTTGAGTCGCATGTGAGGGAGCTAATGGGCCAACTGGAAGTCTCCAAAACTTGCCCCTGAGATAAGGTCTGGAGAATGCTTGCTGTCTCATTTGTCTAAATTGTACCTGACAACCATTTATTTTTGTGGCTCTCGGATTAAACAGGAATTGAATTTGTACTATATGCCAGGCATAGTCATGGTTGTTTTCCATTTCTATCTTTAAAAAGCCACAAACAATACAGGCATTTTGATCTCATATTTTTTCAGTAGACAAACGAAAAACTAACATCCTAAGGTTGTATAAGAAGCCTTGCGTTTCCAACCTTATAATTTTTCTCCTATGCCCCCTGGTGTCCACTGATGTAATTATTTAAGTGCCTCAAGAGGCTCCAGGAAAAAGCAGTGTGCCGCTTCCTCCTGGATGCTACCACACATCACAGGAGCGCACAGGGGCACCCCACGCCCCGGTGGAGAGAAGCACAAATAGGTCATAGCAGGCTCAAATCTCATTGAGAGGAGCGCCAGAAAGATGAGAAAATAAGCTAAGGTATTCACTATCAACTAATCACCTTGGTTAGGAAAAATGCAAGACTTGTTCATTCTTCAATTAATATTTATCAAGATTCTATCATATATTATCCCTAATAAACCTAAGGTTGACATGACAATCAAGACAGATTAGGTCTGTTTTCTCAAGGACTTAACAATGTGAAAGGAAAACAGTCATGTTGTTTCTCTGTTTTGTTGTTATTATTGTTGTTTTGAGACAGGGTCTCACAATGTCGTTCAGGCTAGCTTTGAGCTCACTATGTACTGCAAGTTGGCCTTGCGCTCTTGGCAGTCCTCCTGCTTCAGCCTTCTGTAGGAAAACAGTCATGAAACAAGTAAGTTCCCACTCATTTAGTTACAAGTTGTACTAAAATTAATTTAAGTGTTCAGTTACCATAATACCCAGTACATATAAAATAAGCAGCTATTTTTTTCCAATGAGTCATATTGCTATTAATATAAAAATACCTCATTTAAGATAATGTTTTATTTGCCTACACCACATGGAACTGTGGGCAACATTTCCCCTGGGTTCGTCACAGTTCTTTAGGTTGGCCAATGTTATTTTAGACTGTGTTGAACATAGATTTGAGTGTACAATGACAATGAGAGGAGTAAGGCCTGATGCCTGGGAAGCAGCCTGAGAGGAAGTAACAGGAATAGGAAGGTCCAGGTCCCTGCGATATACCCTGGCTCAAGATTTCAGCTGTGCAGATGTTGGGTGCCAGTACCTTCCAACTCTGTCTCCTGAACTTAAAGTGTGATGACATCTACAGGTCCATCTCACCAACAACGTCACTGCAAAATGTCCTCTGTGACTGTGAGTGCCCTTACCATTGTCTCAGCTCTAACTTAAAAACTATGGCTAAACTTTAGCACTGGAGAGAGATGTGTGGCAGTGGAGACTTCTCTGTAGAATATTTCTAGAGTATTCTCTTGATGGCCATACTTTCTAGAATGTTCTCTTGATGGTTTTTACAGCTTTCTAGAATTAAACTATCCTTTCCTTCACTGCAGAACAATGAACTCACAGCAGCACACTGCTCTAGGCCATGAGATCAGTGATCAGAAAGGCAAGTTAATGGACCATGATAGCGATCCCTAAGTCGCTCCACACTCTTTCCTAACCACAGGAAAGAGTCAACAAGGTCCAGCTTTGTAATGGGAGCTTCCATAGTAGCACATGGAGGGAGCTGTGCTCCAACAGATACCACAGCTCCTCACATTTTTAATAGACCAATTTATTCTGTAATCTGATTTCAGTGTGGTACACAGTGCCTTTCTTGCTTCCTTTTCTTAACTATTTCTTCATTTCAAGTTTCTCATAAAAAATAAATGCTTTCTTGTTAAGTGAAACATACAAGATTTACAATTTGTGGTTTTTAACAGGAAGAAGTAGAGTAGATGAAAATAAAATCCATCGTAGAAACTTCTGCTAACTTCTCACTCTAATTCTGGGATTTCTAAGCAAATTATGTAGCTGGTAGCATGACACTGTTCAGGATTATTGCCTTCCTTCCTTAGTTGACCAATCCCTTTCTTTTAAGTCTAAGCAGGTACCAGTAGATTATTTAAACCTAATACATAGGAGAAATCTTACCTTAGGATGTTTTCAGTTGTTCTCCCATGAGTTTAAAATGATTAAACATGAAAAGTCAAATGTCACAGTTCAGCACGTTCCTCTTCAGCCATCAAGCTCCTTGCATTTGGATGAAGAATAACATATCCAATGATACATTAAACATTGTTTTCAATGATGATTCCATGTGGGATTCTAGCAGAAGAGAGCGAGACACTGAGCTTCTATCCAGAGTGACCAGAGGTGGAGAGAAAGTCAGACAGTGATAGTCTGAGTATTGGGAAATACGAAGTTCTGTGTCTCAACTCTGTTTCAAAAGAAGTCAGTTCACACCGGGAACTATCAAGATTCAAGTTAACCAAGATTGAGATTAACTACCTAGATTCAGATCAGCCCTAATGTGACTCTTCCAAATTTTCAGTGAAGTTTCTATATGTGTGATTTATTTTGGTTTTGCAAACTGATCTAGAGCAGCTGTGCAATAGCAGCCACGAGAGTTGAACCAGAAGGACCATAAAGGTATAAACAGGAATTTTCAAAAAGTGTGTGGAGGTGTTCGAACAGGTACAGAGCATAGATACAGGGTCAGGCCAAGTTCAGTAGCTCTCTGGTGATCAAGGACTTCACTTAAAATCAGAGCAATGGGGGAAAATGCACAAGAGACTATTTTAAAATTGAAACACATTTGTGAAAACTAGGTCATTTTCTCTGGTTCGTATAAGAAAATATGCACTTTTGAATTTTTCCGGGAACTAAATGAGAAAAAAAGGAAGAATCTTTAAATGTTGATGACATGACATACAGACGAGAAACCAAAATATTTCTTCTACCATTATTGACCTCTACTTACAAGGAGATTGAGTTGTAAATGAGATTTTTTCTCACAAAAATACTGATATATATTTTTAATATTTCCATATTAAGTAGATAACTAGTTCTGCCAAATTTGCTAACACTTATTCTGAAGACTTAATTTCTTTCTGTGTAGTTTTAAAGTATCAGTTATACATTTCATAATATAGAACAGAGAATTGAATGCAAAGGGTGGTTAATGCACATCTGAAGGTAAGAGGGATAAGTCTAAGATATGAAATATGAAAAAAACAAGCAAGCATAAAAAAGATATGTACAAAAGCATAATGAGAAACTGTGAAGCAGAGAAAATTGTGTGGAAGAGAGTTTGGAGGCTCAGATGTCTTATGTCCTAGAGTCCTTTTAAAGTTAGGTTTGGGCTGTGTGGCTGATCTTGGGCAAAGAAACATGAGTGGAAATAATTTGTTATTTCAAAGCCTAGGCAGTTAGGAGCTGGGATGTTTCTCCATTCTTTTAATGACCATATACTATGTAGTAGAAATATGATATCAGTCACATATGGTATTTTAAATTTTCCTGCAATCTCATTGAAATAGGTAAAATTAATTCATAATATATTTTGCTAATCTATCCAAGAGAGCCTTTCAACATATCATCAATATAAAAATAATTATCAAGTCTTTTTATTGCCTGGCTAAGCATGCTCACTCCAGCTTATATTTGAAATGTACAGTGTATTTGAAAGTAGATGGCACACATTTCACCATACATGGTGAGGCTGCCCTATGGAGTAGCAATGTTCTGGCTGGTGCTGTAACAGGAAGAAGAGTGGCCACTTTGCCTACATCAGGCTGCCTGAGTAAGAGACAATCTTTTGTTACATTAAGCAAGCCACTAAGATTTTAGAGTTTATTTGTTACTGCAGCATATCATTACCCTGACTCCTATAACAGCAACTATAAATTCAGGGCAAGCTAAAAGACTTCTGTTGCTTCCTTGTATTTTTGGAGAAAATGGGTAAAGCTAAGCAAAATATATATTTTTTTTTTACCAGAAAGTGAATGTTTGTCACTAGTAGAAAGACACTAAACAATGGAGGTTGGTGCCTCACTGTCATAAGAATTATGTACAGCAAAGTTGATTCCCACCATTCAACCTAATAAATTCCTGCTTTTGGGAAACTTGGATTTGTACATGTTCTTATTAACACATATTCCGGCTTTAAATGGCCTCTGCACAATCGGGAGAAAAATTTATACATATTAAAATCATTTTGTTAGAATGTTTTGCTATTATAGGTAAACCTAAAGCAATCAAAACTGACAATGGACCTGCTTATATGTCCCATTCCTTATTTGCCTTGTGGCATGTAATCATTATACCGGCATTCCATACAATCCTCAGGGACAAGGTATAGTTAAAAGGGCACATGCTACTCTTAAACTTATATTAGCAAAACAAAAGGAGCAAGATAGGGTTAGAAGCTCATCTGTCAATTATGGCATAAAGCCCTATTCGCTTTAATTCACTTTTTTGGTTTTCAGTAAAGATTCATCTACTACAGCAGCAGAAAAATTTGGAGCCACCATTATTAAGGGGTCACCAGAACCAATAGGGCAACCTGTCTTTTGAAAGACATTCACACTGGGCAATGGGAAAGAGGTTTTGTTCAAACTTGGGGTTGAGGATTTGCTTGTGTCATTACAGACTTGGGAGAAAAAGTGTGGTTACCTGCTACAAGAATTAAACCTTGGCATGAACTAGACAAGGGTTCAAGGGTTTGCAGCAGGTAATATGTTTCTAGCCATGCTGGCTATAATAGCCACCATAGTAGGTGCAACCTCTGCAGGAAATTCAATACACCATTATTGGGCATATATCCCAAATCCTCCATTAAATAAAATTATGGATTGAGCTGATGTTCCTGTACCAATTTATGTTAATGAGTCTAGATGGCTTCCTGGACCATATGATATGTTTAGACCATTAATGCCAGGTGAGAAAGGAACAAAAATCGAAAATTATTCAGTGGAGACTGAAGGCCTCCCAAGGCCTCCTCCTAGTTGTATGGACCATACAGAACATTGTTTAAAAGTCTAACCCAGAGCATGGTTACCTACAGTCAAAAATAGTCCTACTAATCATAGTCACATATCTATAATTTCATTTCCAGCTTGGACTTTCAGAGGATTGACTTTTGATCATCCCATTCCTCCAGAATTACTACCATGACCTCTATGGGTAACAACAAAAATGTCTGATTGGGTTTATTGGGAGGCATGTAGGTCCAATACAGGCTGAATTTTACTTAATGCTTCCTCTGGAGGCATCACTGATTGGAGCCTTTATGGCTCTGCTCATGCTAAGCATTCCATCTGGGATCTTAAATGGAGTAGAAAGAACAACACTATAAGTACATGGGCAGATGAATCTATTATATGGGACGAGGGAGGAATGTCGGAGCCCCAACCTAGAATAGAATATGGTCCGCCTCACTCATCTCTGTGGAAGCTAATATCAGCATTACATCCTCTACATGCTTGGAAGGGATATTACACTAAATGTGGAAACAGCACTCAGCTCTCTTTTTCTATTAATTCTACTCATTACACGCAAGCATGTGTTCGTCTTCCTTATCATGAGTAGTGAAGCAAAATGGAATGCTTCTGAATTTCTACTCAGAAGTACTAATTCTAGTTTTTATACCTGCTTAAATGCTTCTATACCATTCAATCATTCTGGGGGCTGGGGGTATAGCTCAGTGGCATAAGCGCTTGCCTGGCAAGCACAAGGTCCTGAGTTCGATCCCCGGTACCGGAAAAAAAAAAAAAAAAAAAAGAAAGCCTGCCCCACCATTCAATCATTCTAAAGATAATTATATACACACACATACACACACACACACACACACACACACACACACACACACACAGAATAGGAATCTGGATACCTCTTAATTTAGAGAGACCATGGCAGCAAACCCCAGCTGCTTACATGTTGCAAAGTTTTATAAATGAATGAATAGTATGTACCAAGAGATGTGTAGGGATTCTGACTGCAGTGGAATTATTAGCATTACAGCTACTGCAGCGGTAGCTGGGGTAGCCCTTCATCAGGTGGTGCAAATGACTCCATTTGTACAAACATGGCATGAACATTCTGATAGATTATGGAAAACTCAACATTCTGTAGCTAAAAAAGTTGGCCACTCAAATAGCAGATTTGCAACAAGCAGTGGTATTGCTGAGAGATCAATTAGTTAGTCTACAAAAACAGTTATGGCTTAAAAGTGATTAGAATAGCTCTCCTTTTTGTGTTACTTCCCATCACTATAATAATATACTTTTCCCTTGGGAGAATGTCAAAAAGCATTTAATGAATCAAGGAAATTTATCTTTTGAGATTGGAAATTTACAGAAAGAAATATTTGACACATTTAACAATAAACTAGAATTGCTACAGGAACTGATTTGTTACAAGCCACGGATGAAGGAATAGAACATTTGAATCCTTTAAAACAATTACAATTTTTCCAAACATCTACTGCCATTTTATATGGTATTATAATTGTTCTTTGCTTGATTCTTTTTGTAGTCTGCAGATGCTCTTCCAGAAAACTCCAGGAAACAGGAAGACAAACGGCAGCCTTCTCATTAGTACTTCAAAGGACTGCAGCAAAACAAAGACGAGCAACTGTGGAGAAGGACATTCTATAGTTTATCTTTCAATGTCTTACTTACATGGGACTTTGAGCCTGACCAAGCCATATGATTGTTTCTGGAGGAAGTCTAGCAAAAGCATTAGGGTAAAAGGAAATGAAAGAGGACCTTAGTCCCTGTGGAAAGCCACTGGGACAACACTAGATGCTTTGCTGAGATATGTCCGAAGGAATGATGACCTGATGGCCAGTTAAGTCAAAGTTCAGTTCCTGGGATAGTTAAGCTGTATTGCCCTTGCTAATGCTTTTAAGGATTCCTACCATTTCCCCTGTTCCTACTTTTTGTGAGAATCCCAATAAAGGCTAAAGAAAATTATAATTGAGGCTTCAATCCTAGAGGCCGTAGTGCCCTAATTCCATAACTGTGTCTCTCTTGTTTTTCTTTTTATCCATTGTACCTGGTTCTCAGGACTTGTCACCCCACACAGAGACCGATTTATAATCAACAAGCAAACAAAGCTGACTTCCCACCATTCCAGCTGATAGGTGACCAAAATTGATTCCAACACAAATCAAATCACTTAGGGGCCTCCTTTCTTGCATGATTTTTGAGATCCTTTTTGAGAGGATATAATTCAGTCTCACACTAAGCTTGTTGTTCAGTACATCTTTACAGTCTTCTTTATTGTTTCTCCAACTCTTCTCTTTCCTCCTGATCTTTTGATTTTAGAAGCATTCCAAATGCCTACTTCTCAGGGGAACATGGAGTCTGATAGACTGAAGTGACAGCAACAGGAACTGGGGGAGACTTTATGGGAGTTGAGGGGAGAAGTGAAATCCTCATTCTCTCAGTCCCCCACCTGCTTGTAAAGCAGGTGCCCCAGGTGACTGTCACCTGCTGGGTTCTCAGGAGGTCGCTGAAGAGGAGACGGAGACTTCCATTTACCCTACCTCTGATTTAGGTTTTAGGTTTGCTGTCTTCAGTTACAGAAAAGGAATTATCAAGATATGTCAGTGCAGGATACAGAGATTTGTTAGGCAGAATTTTAAAAGTATACACTCAGAGAATAGAGTGTAGGCTCACCCAAGAGGCACCTTATATCTCCAGAAGGATATATTTATGGTCTGGGAGGTATCCTCAAGAAGGAATCTTTAAGAGCTATCCTGCCCACTAATACTGCTGCTTCCTTGAAGATGGAGGCCTTTGGGAGGAAGGGCAATTTACAAGTGAAAAGCATGCCCCAGATCCCAATCTACAGATGTATTGTGCTTTTAATAACCTTAAGATTTTGGAGGGAGTGCATTCCTGGGACAGAAAAAGGCTTGAGTAACTTTTGTATCCTCAATTTGCAGTTTTCCTTGAAAGTACAGTTTTTAAATTATGATTTTCCTTGTCTATCTTGTATCTATATTTTTTTCTATCCTACTTCATGAACATCTGTTGACAGCTGTATTTAAAGAAGTGCAGGATGTTTCACTACCAATTGTGCCCACCAGATGATCTTGGAATGTTAGTGAGCACCATCTACCTGGCCATCTACTGAAAGAATACACTTACACTGATTGAGAAATATCTGGAGGGAAACTGGTGTTCTGGGACACAATTCAAATTAATTTCTCTGGCCTAGCCGTGACTTACATAAGAAATTTAAAGATGACTGTCACTTGCAAATGGGCCATGGGGTGGGGGATGAGCTATGTGCTGTGTCCACTAGAAGTGCCATTTTAGTCACCTTTCTTCCAGGCCTTCAAATTCTACTGCTTCAGAAACTCCAGTCAGAAACTAGTCATGTGTCCCCTCAAAGATGCACCCCAAGTCCTAGTGGACAGGTCCCTTAAGGATGCCCAGTTGCATAGAAAGATGAGTCAAGTGTCAAACCCTGCAGTAATAAGGAGGGTGGACTGGAAAGGTACAACAAATCTCTCCTACACCTGTCTCCAGATCTGTCCGTCTCCTCTCTCTCATGCCTTTTGCCCCACCTCAGCAGTAGAAAGAAAAACCAGTTCTTCTAGTTCTTATAATCTCTTCCCCAAAGGCTTTAATCTGACACTTTGCCAAGTTTCCACTGACATGGCGATCTCCTATTTTTCCTCCCTCTGCAAACTCTGTGTGTGTGTATGTGAGTGTGTGTGTGTGTGTGTTCTGCAGTTTTGTATTCATACATGTATAAAAGTGCTAGGAGTTGAAAAAGTAAGGATAGAAAACTCATTGTCCTTTTATTTACTGCTTTGCCCCTGGTAAATACTTCATGCCTTGGCCTCCTCCTCCATGTAACTTCTACAGCCTTTCTGCACATACAGGAGCTTCCATAGATACCCAAGACAGGTGCACAATAGACTTCCTGATGAAAGCTTTCTGCTTGGCTTTGTAAATAGATTTGACAACAGCTCCCAGGAAATTGTATCTGAGATTTCAAGGCTAGATCTGGCTGTCAAGCAAGCTGAGTCACAGCCATTGAGTCAGAGAGTGCTGTGCTGTAAGGGAATTTTTCCCGGATTAGCAAATATCTTTGCTTTGGGATAAAGACAGCAGAGTTTCCTAGCAAGTGACTTTGAAAGGTGGGAAAGCTGCTATTTTAAGGAGCTATGTCACTTGTGTTTTTTTGTTCAAGTTCCCATTGTTATTGCCTGGAATATGAGCCATAACTGACCTCAGCTACCTGGGAACTAGGAGCTTTCACTCAAATGGTTTCCACTAAAAAGAAAAAATCCCATAATGATGAGAGAAAGCAAAAGGTGCAACATGAATAATACAGCGAAGCTTCTGTTGACTCAAAATATATGCATATCTAAATGCCCAAAAGCTTACATTGAAGACCTCAATATCACAAATGTAAAATATCATCAGAGCCACATTTTAAACTTAGATGTTCACAGATGAAAACTAATTTGCTAGAAATGGTGTCCTATTAAAAACAAATTCAAAATAGGGTTCCAAGTTAATTGGAAACACAAAATTAAAAAGATTGGAAAGAAAAGGTGATTTGGTAGAATACCACAAGCAGAAGAAAAAATATGTGTAAAGACTTGAGCTCGTGACAAAGCACAAAATGTTAAGAGAATTTTGAGTAATAGCGCCACTGAGTCACGGAGTACATCTGGTTTATTCATGTTTTTTGGTCTGGTTCAGGGGCACCTCTCATCTGAGCCTCTATTACTTGATTGCCACTAAGAAGTAATCAAATTCACCTTATGGTTGTTGGGAACCTTCTCAATTATAGAATTTTATACAAAAGTCATTATTGTGTTTGATGATTATGAAGTCCACTGATCTATAATGTTCTTTGTTATATAAGATAAAGGGACTAAGATAAGGTTACATGTGAATTGATATTTTTCTACTTTTATTATTAGGTATATATTAACAGTGATTTCAAGAGTACATTTAGAAATATACACAGTTTAAAAGCTTTTTAAATGTAAACATGTGGAAGACTACCAGTACTCATGCTAATCTTAAACAAAATGTTTGCCCCTTTTCTCCAAAGGTAAATGCAATGCTGAATTTTGTGTTACTAATTCCCTACTCTTCTTTATAATTAGATCTTGTGTGCATCTTTTTAAGTTATATATGTTTAAATTTTGAGTATTTTAAATTTCTCCTGCATTTATTCCTTTATGATAGTTTTTCATTCAGCATTACTTCAAGAGTATAGTCCATGCTCATGTGTACAGAGAAGTCAGTAAAATGCCCAGTATCTTTGCTGTTCTTCCCAGGGATGCAGAGAAGGCCCTTGTACATGTTCTGGTATAATGTGTGCAAAGGTAACTGGAGACACTGCTCCAAGGACTGCCAGTGCTGGGCCATAGATTATGTACATTTTAAGTCCATTAAGAATCCTAATTTCCTTCTAAAGGGGTTACCATCAACAGTGCAAAAGATTCCACAATGTTTCTTTCTTTGCTTGCACTTAATCCTCTGCATTCCAATTTTGCAAGTCATTCTGCATGCATCCCTCCTTTCTCTCTGTGCTTCCTTCCTCCCCTATATCTCCCACCCTCCTTTGTGTCTTTTACCTTCTATACTCCACCAGTGATACAGAAACCAAGAAATACCTCCATCTCCATGTTCTAGGACAGAGGATGGAGCACAGGGGCTCATGGACTTGAGATGCTTTGCTTGCTTTTTCACACACAAGCACTGTTACTGCAAGCTGCATGGTGAGACTATTCCTGCTTAGAAATCTTTTCAGTGTTTTTTGCAGATTGCTTTAGCATCTCTGATTGCAGAGGAGCATTTAAAGGGGAACCTCCTGAAGCATTCGGTGGTCAGTATCAAATGCTTTAGAGGCTGAGCTGCTGTTTTGAGAAGCTGCACCAGCCATGTTTTGGAAGGTACACAAATAGATGAAATCTTTTACTAACTGACTGCAACCGCTGACTCTGCTGTTTCCATGGCAAACTATCCTAGGCAAAATAATCCAAAGACTCTAAGAAATATCAAATCACCCCAGGGAGTCAGTAGTCATGTCAGGCTACCATGCATGCCCACAATAGCAGTGATTATCCCTTACCCATCCAGAGATAATCCTTCCCTGGATTTCATGACTTTCTGACACCTCTCGAGAGAAAAAAATTCCACACCAAAGCTTTTTCTTCATTTTTTTCCCTTGAGTTTATAAAATATTCAGAGTACAAAGCAGGAGGAAATGTGAGTTGCAAAGCATGTTCCCTCCACATCATGTGGCTCTGTTTATATGAGATGTCTGGAAATATTAAATAGATTCAGTGGGCTTATGTTTTAATCACTTTCACATACTGCTTGATATTAATACTTTAGTCTTGGATTGTTCCTCTTTAAAGTGACAGGGTTGAAGTGGATTATACAAAGGATCTTCAAGTTACCAACTCTAAAATGTGACGCATGTCCTGTCAACTAGCTGTCCAGGTAAACTGACTTCCTCATGCAGAAGGTTATCAACAGTAAGAACAAATGAAGTTTGAGTCCTAAGAATCTAGTCAGTACTGCACCTTTGTTTTTGCTTTGGGGTTTGTTCTTTTTACTTTCTTTTTTTCTATTTTTTTTTTTGGCCTTCTTTAAAATTTGTATTTTAAAACTGTCAAAATCATAGCCACAATGTTGAATCTGAGGAGAATTAGCTTTTTTTAACTCTTCACTTAAAATTGTGATTCTTTTTCCAGTGTGAACTGTTGCATAGTTATGATCTCCTCTGGCACACGTTAAAAAGTGGAATCAGTCTTCTTACTTTACAATGAAGGACATGATGCTAAATTTGAACTTCTCTGCTCTTGCATTTCCCATTGCAGCATGGCCTTGTGCTCCCGTTACATGAGATGCTTTTTCCTAGTGAATAAGACCCTGATTTCCATTCCTTATCTGCTGTTTCTTGGCTCCTTAATTTTGGGAAACTTCCAAATCCTCCCTGACCTCAGTTTTCCCCCATGTAAAATAGAAATGAAAATGCTACTCTTATCATAGAAATGTGAACCATAAATAAGATAATAATTTTAAATCATTTAGAAGTCCCTGGCATATTATAAGCATCCAATAAAATATTAACTATTCTTACTTTATCGTTTCAGAAGCATCCCTTGGGGTACCATTCAGGGCACCAAAATGTTTCTTTACTTGATAAGAGTTTAATTTGCCAAGTTTATATTTCCTTTTAAAGTAGGCAGCTTGTTTGTTTAAATCTCTAACACACTGAAAATATTTTTATCTGCTTTAATATTAATAAAATATGTTGTTTTATATAAAGCATTATTCTTATCATTTTAGAGGTTATTAGAAGAAACTAATGCATACATTGAATGCAAGAAGCTGATTTCTTTGGAAACTATGGCTAATATATACTACTTTTATTTTTAAAAGCACTAAAAAGACATTGTGTTTTCTTTAGAAACATGTACTTTAATCAGTTTCTCTATATGCCTTATTTCAATTCAGACACCTAGATAATTCCATTTGTCTGTTTTCAAATTAATTCTATTTATAAGACATTCTGATCTTTCCCCTTTCCTTCTATCCTTTATTTTTTCTTCTATCCTTTATTGTCTCTGTCATTTCCCACTTTCTAAATTCTCCAATTGCTAAGTACAATTAAAAGTGCTCACAGGTCATTTAGCAATCTAAATCTTTGCAACTAAAAGTGTTAGGAATCCAGGGGAGAATGTTCTTCCACAAACCATTGACCACAGTAACGTTTGCATACTTATTTAATAACTCATATTTATCTATTTGGTTTCTGAACTTTACACTTTCATAGATTAAAAGCAATATCTTATTTGGCAGTAAATTCAATGTATGAAATTAAGAAGGTTTTTGCAAATGTGATCACCACTGTCATCAGTTTTCTTCTACACTAACAATGAATTTCTTTTAAGCAAATCCCAGCTGTATTTTTCCGTTTCCACTAAGGGCACAATAAGGCCAACTGCAGCAAGAATGCAGTAAGATATTTGGAAGCATTCTACATTGTGATGGCTGGCAAGCCTGAAAATGCTTTCCTAAGGCAGAAAGTTCTTTCTCTGAAGTTTTTAGGAACAAGATGAATAACTAGTCTGGGAACAATGCCATCCTGAAATCTCCAGGACAGACCAGAATTACCAGATCACTTATAGTTCCATCTTATGTTTATCAATCTTTCCATGTCACCCTTGAGGGCCTGTTTCCTATGAAGTGGTGAAGCCATCAAAATGCATCCTGCTTGTCTTGTTCAACAATGTGGATTTACCTGTAATATTTCTTGAATCCTCACACAGGTATCTCCCAGAAGCTCTGAACCATCCCCTGTGAGGGAAATTATTAGAAGTAACATCACTCTCTGTAGCACGCTCTAGTGCTGCACACCAACACTTCACATTCCTGATAGTTACATAGTAATGTTTACGTACTGATGTTCACATGACTGTAGTTAATTCTCACGAAACAATTCCTTAAAGAAGATATCCTTTCCCTGCTTTTGCAAGAGAGGGGTTACAAGTAAGTATCTCATTCAAGTCAAAGCAGTAGGCTACAAACCAACTGCTTTTTCCAGGAAATTTGTTTTACTTTATTGTTTATTAACCCCTAAAAATTAACCACAAAAATATTAAATTTGAAATTCTCAAGGACTGTGGTAAGACAGGTGGAAGAAATTGTTTCAGAGTTGGAAACTGGGAGAGATTTGTCCATTATGTCTCAGACTGGGGTAATTGGCTTCATGAGTGGTTTGACCATATCTGAGTTCAAGACTTCAAATTCACTGAAGTTGTGGCATTGTCCTAATGTAGTTTAGTTGCACGATAATCTGAGTATTTTAGGAGAACAGCAGCTAATCGTCCGTAAATTACTCCTCTGGTCATTTTCTGCATGACCAAAATAGATCATCCCTTAAGTCTTGTTGCTCCTTTACTCCTCAGAGTTAAACTCCACAGCGCTAAACAATGTCAGGAAAGGAAGAGTGATCTTAGTCTACTTAGACACAATGGTTACTTAGAAATTTTCTCTCTGTATCTTTGTAAGCACTTGTAAAGTAGCGTAGGTACTTTAATTGTCCAAAAGTAAATGAGTGGAGTAATGTGTTTTGAATTGCTTAGTCATATGTGCATGCTTTCCTCATAAGTCAAAAACTTTGTTATCCTGGAATGAAATTCTTTATCATTATGTGTCAATCTACTCTTGGACAATGCATTAACAAAACAATTAAAAAATTTTAAAGTACAGGTTTTTGCTTAGAATTAAAATTAGAAATTTAAAATAGTTCAAAACTATAAGTGAATATTTATTAAATGATGCATTATTTATGTATTTATTTATTAAATATCTTTATTATATGAAACAGTGCACAATAAATACCCTGCCAAGTGTCTACCAGAAGGTGAAGTTTCCTGCAAATTTATTTTTGTAGATATAAAGAACATAATTTTATTATATGAGTCCTTTTATTGTGTTAACTTTTATACTGCTATCCTTACCATAATTTGTTCACTATGAGTTTTTAGAAGATGGTTAATCTCATTATGGCTATAGCTTCAATATGGAATATACCTCATAGGCCCAAGTGTTAAAAGTTCTATTCCCCACACTGACAGTGTTGCAAGGTGGGGAAAGTCCCACAGACATGGGTCTTAGTAGGAGGCTGTTTGGTGTTTGCGGGTTTGTCTTGAAGGGGATAGTAAGCCCTTGATACTTTCTCCTTCTCTTTTCCCCACATCTAAGCAATGTAGTGGAGTGATTTTGTTTCACTTTTTCCCCAGCATGATGTGCTGTCTCATAAGCACCGAAGCAATGAAGGGTCAAAGGACCATGGACCGCAATCTCCATAACCCTGAGCCAAAATAAACCTTTTTTCTTCATTAGTTCATTATCTCAGCCACTCAGTACAGTAACCAAAAGCTATAAGTTAAAATACATATGAAGTTTTATTGCAATAGAGTTGGGATATCCTTATAGCATATTTCACTCTCTGATGTAGATATTTTTTGCAACTCTTTTGTTAAACTTGGATGTTAAACTTTTTTCTGTACTAAAGAAGGTATGTTAATCTTTCTACAGCATGAAGATGGATTAGTGAAACTCATTGTCTATTTACTTAGGGTTTGCAATGAAACTGACAAATAATTCTGATTATAATAATGTGTGTGTTTTTTTCTCTATGATATGCTATGTCATACAAGGGATTAATTTTAGATACTTTTTCCATGATTTTATTCAAGAACTATCTATTAGAAATTTATCATGAGCCCCTAAACATATGGGAATTCATGTATTTATCTCCGTCTTGATCACTATCAGAAGGATAATAACCACCTATATCTCTTGCCTGGGTTCTTATAGCAGCTTTCTAGTTATGCTTTCTATTTTTATTTTTGTCCCTCTGAAGCCCATTTTAGCCACAGGGCTAAGTTGTCTTATTAACTACAGAAACATTCCAATGGTTCTGACAACACCCAATGATTCCTACGTTGTTTAGAACAAAATCCAATGTTCTGTTTTACAAAGCACACACATGTATCATCTGGTCTCTTCTGGAACTTCACGGAATAACTTCCCTCGCACCCACTACCCTCAAGACCTCAGACCTTTCCTAAATTTCCTCTTTTTATCACTTGATGGTTGCTTAAACATCGCTCTTTCTGGTCATCCACCTGAAACTGATATCAAGCTACTCTACTGCTCCACTCTGCGTTTTGCTCTGCATATCCTACCATCAGCATCCGGTGCCTTGATTCTCACCTAAGAATATGAACTCTAGAGAATATACTGTCTGTATGGGAAATGGGGTTTTCTGTCTTACTTAGCACTATATGGTCAATGATCAGAGCCCAGTAGACACTGAATAAATAGTTACTGAGTCAGGAGAGACTGCAAACTACAATATGAACAGCAATGGAAGTCACCTTTTCTGCTTGTAAGGAGGTAAGAATGTATAAAATATTAAAACACAAAAAATAGTATACATTGCATTTCTAGTAATAGGAAAGATACGGAAGAGAAAAATTGAATATTTAGAACAAATTGAGTACAATGCCTATAGCTCAAGCTGAGGTATGTAGTAAGCACTCAGATAAATATATCCAGCATTCAGAAACATATGTACACACGTCAGTATATATATGTAGTATACAGAGCACTTTACCACTCATTTTTGCATCTATTTATCTCTCAGAAAATTAAAACAACTTTTAAATATGTAAGGTTAATATCATCTCTGACTGTAGTCAGCTAAGTCATTCAAAAGGCAGAGAAACAATAAGAAAACTTCAAGTAAAATTTCCTATTTATTTATCCAGCATTATCTTCATTATCCTTATTGTAAACTTCAAATATTAGGAAGCAAATGTCCTGTGCTGGGCTGGGGGTATAGCTCAGTGGCACAAGCACCTGCCTGGCAAGCAGAAGGTCCTGAGTTTGATTCCGAGTATCCCCCCAAATAAATATGGAGTGTGGAAGAAAAATAATGGTTTTGATGGCGATGATAAAGAGAAAGAAGAAATATGTTTTTCTATTTGTCTTTAACTTTTTTATATTTCACACTGAATGTAGAAAACTGGAGTTAGAACAATAATTAGTAAGAAATATGCTAATGAGATGTTGATTTGCTTGTATGTACATACAGTGGGAAAGGAAGGTAAATGTGAAGAAGTAATGAGAGGACCAATAAACTTATTTTGATGATTAAAAAATTTAATAATACTGAAGAAAGATATATAACATGATTTATTTTCTTATTTCTATTCTCTTTTGTCAGAAAAATCTCAATAAAGTAAACACATGTAAGAGTTTAGTAGAAATATCACCAATCCTAAAAATTTGTTGAGTTGGTCCTATAAAAAGTATCTGAAAGATATTTACAGAATAGTGAGTATTGAATCCCGTTATCAGTGACAGAAAATGACATTGGATAAAGAATCCTTACGTTGTTGGCTGTAAAGTAGGAAGTGTGCTTGGTGTGCACTCAGAGAGGCAGCTAACTGGCTCTTCAGAAGGGGGACACAGTCCATAAGAGTGATAAATAGTTATAGTGTTCAGCAGTAAGAGTGGAAAACTACATTCATGGCACTGAGCCCTTTGACCATTGCACAAAGATTTTCTGCCTTGAAGAGTATTTTAGACATTGTGACTGTGAAGAAAACAGTTAAGGAAAATAGTTCATGTAAGCTTGGATCAAACAATATAGTTTGTGTATTTTTTCATACTTTTATTTCAATGGCTGTTGTTTAGTTATAAAGTAACAAATATGTAGAAAGTATATGTGTAAATACATATAAGGTAACAAATGTGTAGGACATAGAAACTATGTGCTCTTTTTGCACATATTATCTCTTCTCAATTATATCATGAATATTTTTCTACACATTTGTGTAACCCAAACATTCAGATCCTGGACTTTGAAATCAGAAATTCTATAATTTAAATTTTCTTATTCATTACTTGTGTCATTCTACTCACATTACTCAATTTCTCAAATATGTACTTTATAACTATAAGGGGGATTTGCTGGGGGTGGAGCTCAGCAATAGCGTGCCCATTTATTTATATATATTTAGATAGAGACATATATGATGAGAACAACATAAATATCTACATCATGTTACTGATGCACAAATTAAGTGCAATTGTGCATAAAGTACTTAGCATAGTGCCTGTCATATTCCAGTTGGACATTACATTATTTATTTTAATGACACACATTATCTCATTAAAATGCTGTACTCTCATTTAACTAATCCACATTTTTCATGCTTTGAAGTTTCTTCCAAATTTTTTCCTTGTCAAGGCTGCAATATGTGTTCCTATCACAAAACGCTGATCATTTCATTTCTTTCTCACATAGTCCTAGGGACAAACAGAATTGCTTGTAGGCAGATTTTAGGACTTTTAGTCATTTATGCATTTACTCAGGAAAGATAAATGGGAAAACATAAATGTTCCCCGGTAGCAGAAAGATATATGATTCATGAACTAACCTTACATTAGGGAAAAAATAAGAATTACAAAGTCATACCTTCAACTCATACAACTTTGAATGCAATGAGCTATGTAGATTGTGTGTGCATGACCGAGATGAGAAAGGCAATGTATAATAGGACAAAGGGTAAGCATTACAGAACATTCCACATTCCACAACCTGAAATAATTTATCCTGACCCAGCTCTTTTAAAGTAACACCTACAGGCACTAACCAATGAAGCACTGACAGGCATTATTCAATGAGAAAAGAAATATAAATATAAAAGATGTTAGTATCAAATGAAAGCCTGTTAAATCTACATATGCAGGGCCGTGTTTCACATTTATGTGTAATGACAAAGTAAACCACAAACATAGCATATATTTTAGAGGACTAAGACTTCAAAGTCAATGGATCTATTTGTTTCTGAATAAAAACATTCATAAATTCATCATAAAACCAAGTCTGTCATAATGTCAGCTGCATTTGGTTCAGCAAAAGAAAAGATGGCAGCTTGGAGAAGAAGTGGTGCCACAATCTGTAACAGCTAAAACGCGGGAGCAGCCCGGGTGCCCACGCACAGAGGCTGGGTTAAAAACTGTGGCATTTCTATATAACGGAATAGTATTCAGCTATAAAGAAGGACAGTTTTGGGGACTTTGTAGGCAAGTGGTCAAAACTGGAGTCCATACTCGTAAGTGAAATAAATCAGCGATACATGTGCAGGCAACGCATTGTATCACTGGTGTAAGAACCCGAGCGTGGGAATATAAACTAAGAGACATGAAGGAAATCTGTTCAGAAACAAAGAACAGATGGGACGAAGGAAAGGAGAAAAGAAAGAGACAAAAATGTATGTATGTATACAGGAATATATATGAATATACATATATGCAGGAGGGCTAACATGGTTCTACTATTGTATTATATCACTTAATGCTAAGCAATAATCGATGACGGGTTATTTGGTCAGTATTGTATGTCTGTATGTGTCATCCTGAACACACACTTCCAAGATATCAATATGCAAAGCAGCAACTATTGGTGGTTTGTTGTTGTTGTTGTTGTTGTTGTTTGTCTGTTTTGTTTTCTGTCTTTGGATTTTTGGTTTTTATGTTTTTCTGTTGTTGAGAGGATTAATTGTCTGACCAATTTTGCATGTCTGTATATGGGTTCATATATTTACACTTTGAAGATATCAATGGATAAAACAATAACCACTGTTGAGACCATGTCACCTTGTCTATAGATCAGTTGTGATTGTACTATTTTTTATGCTAATTGGTGTCTGTTTGTCAATATGTTTTTGTACTTTTATTTAAAAAAAAAAAAAAAAAAAGAAGTGCTGCCAGTCAGTAGCCAGAATGTCAAGGGATCAAGGCTACGTCTTCTGGAATGATCCGCGCTCTTCCAAGTTATGATGAGTATCAGTAACACAAGCAAAACTAAAAACAAAGATTACCTAATGAAAATTTCTCTAGAATGAAGGATTTAATTCAGCATCCTGATTTAGATATTGTACTCTGTGCTTTTTCTTTAAATAAAGATACTGAAATATTTCAGAGAGTTCACAGTCAAGTTAGTTTCTTTTAGAAAGGGAAAAACATGTACAACTTAGGTCTTATTCAGCTAATAATTGGAGTGGAGAGGTGTAAAATACTCCCCTGGTTTGTCTATAAGATGCCCTCTGCTGGAGTTTTGAAATCAGCTGTAAGTGGGTGTGGGCTAAACTGAGTTAGAAGAGGGGTCATAAATTTTCTCATAGGACTAGCAGAGCTTATTCATTTAAAGTCTCTTAACTATTTGCTGCATACCATATTATTTGAATTAATCCTCCCAACCACATTGAGCAACATTAATGTATTACTCCTTCAGTTAAGAGGTAATACATATTTTATTCAGCATCACATAGGTAGTAAGCAGATTTATATTTCAACTTTAGAAATTTTGGATGATTCCAAAGCCTGTGAGCTAACATTTGCAGGTCAACTTCATGATAAAGGAGGCTCATAAAACCTAGGTACATAAACCTGGTGTCTAAATTTCCTGTTTGTATCTGAAGATAAAACAGGTAATATAAACTTTGATAGATGTACAAGTGCATTCCTTCCATTAATTTCCAATTTGATTGATGTTACAAAGAAAAAATAACTCAGCAAAATAAATTGTACATGTGACTTATCTATCTGCACCTCCAATTGATTTGAACCCTGACATATAAATAAAATTAATACCTCTGAAGGACTAGGACATCAAATACACATGAGACTGCGGACAGTTAACCTGGGAGAGATAAAAAACAAGGACAATGCATAGCTGAAGACACTTGAAAGATTAATGACAAGAACAAAACCATGTGAAATGGGATGAGTGGGAGTACAAAGGATACTGAAAAATGTTAAGACTGTGTGGTTGTCAAGGAAACTAGAAACCATACTGGCGCTGACCTATCTAAGAGAAATATTCCTAGGGGAGAAAAGGGTTTTGAGAAAGATATAAGGGCAATTACATTCTAAAGCAGCATGCAGGACACAAAGTCATGCTGGAACATTTAGCTTTTGAGGAAATGTTGGGAGAAATAGTAATAGATTTAGAAATGCCAAGACTGAAACACTGTGTAAAGACAAGACTACCATAGCATAGTAAGTGCATTTCCACTACACAAGACCGGGGAATACTTATGTAGAAAAAAGATAAATAAATACAGAATACCTTTGCTAATATCACTGTGGACCAGCTCCCAGAGTACAACTTTCATGCTAATGCGATCATAATAAAATTACTTTAGATCCTGAATGATTTACTGTTTGATTTATAGGGAGAGACTTTCAGAACCTATTTCCATCTATTATTTAACACATCTGTGTACAGTTTATGTGTTCACCACAGGGTGACTGTTGAGACTGCCTTTACAAAACAAGACTCAGTCTCTTGGACTCCTGACACTCCAGTTAAAGAGAAGGTGGAAGCAAAGCACACAGTAAAAAAACAAATGCATTTTTTCTATAAAAACTTTACTGTAAGTTTGGTTTATCTCTGTCTGTTGCCTATCACCTAGAACCTTGTATGTCCTAATTACTTTTTAAATTCCACTGGGAAAAAAAGCATTAATAATGACTACATACATTGTTTGAAGCAGGGGTAACTTTAGAACAAAATGTAAATAAAAATTGTGAAGGATGATCAGGGTTATTCTTTTTACATATGACTTCTTTCCCATTGTTTACATTTTGCCATTTTGATGGCACAAACATTAATCATCCATCTCAGTTGTTCTTCATGTAACCTGAAACTTTCAGTTTCTAAACAGCTTAACAGTTCCTCAAAAGAAATGTCAAAACTGTCATTGGTATGGGTCAAATGAGAATATTATTATGGTATTGCCTTCTATAGACAACTAACATCTCACCTATTTGTGTCAACCAAAAAAAATTGCCTTTTGTTCAATTTGACTATATTTTTTGGTAAATGATAAGAGAACTTGAATGAACTGTGTACTGGCCAATGGGTGCTTCAGTAGGGCACTCTGTAATTCTCAACAAGAACAGTAACAATCTAAATTTTAAAGCATAAATGGCAATTCAGCTGAACCAGAAAGACATTTAAATTAAGATAGCAGTATATTTCAAGGAAAAAGCCAACATACTGAGAATGATATACAATTCACATTTTGACAGCTACAAACTTTACAGGTGGACCCCAAATTCCATTGTTCCATTCATCTTCACCCTGAGAGTTGAGTCAGAGCACACATTTCCATCTTTAAGAACTAACATAGCATTCCTGGTTAAACCTGGTACCCAAATTCTTCATGAAAAGTTTAAGCCTTTCTGTTTTTAAGATCTTCACAAACAAAAAGACTTTTTTACAAAGATAGTCATGGAAAAGTAGTATCATAATGGTGATGTCCTCTTTGTCCTCCAACATTGTGTTGAAATGACTAATATACTGTTCACTTTATTTCTTAATTCAACAAAATTGAAGTAAATGAGGTACCAGCCAAGATAAACTTTAGTAAGTGTTTTTTGGTTTGGGGTTTTGTAAGGGGAACAGTATAATTTAGGACATATATTTTTAAAGATTATTCATATTTTATAAGAATCATATAAAGACTATGGGAAATCTGTTCACACACTAAAGACCAGAGAATACAGTTGAGGGGACCCCATGGTAATGTCCTACATGAGTCCAGTTGAAGACCTAGTGCCATTTTGATGGCACAAACACTAATCATCCATCTCAGTTGTTCTTCATGTAATCTGAAACTTTCAGTTTCTAAACAGTAAATGAGGTACTAGCCAATGGTACCAGCCAAATTTTTCATGTACCTTGCTCAGCCAGTCCATAACAATGCCTCCCACAAGTCCAACTGGAGGCCAAGAGTCCACAACAATGCCTCATGCAGCCCTCTTCCATGGATCTATACTGGGAAGGCCCAAAGGTTGGTGGTGGAAGCTAGAAAGTCTGTGCCAATGGGATGAAAGGTCTGTGCTTGCAGGCTGAGGGATCTGAACTGGAGCCAGGAAGTGACACACAAAGTAAGAACCAGAGATCCCCCGAAAAGTACCACAGCCATCGTCAGCAACAGTAAGGTCCTGAGTTCCTCCAATGATGAGGGAAGCCGAGTTCCTGTGTGGAAAGCTGACATGACAAGCTTCTCCAGGACACTAAGCAGTGCACCATCTTCCCCTCTGGAGCCAGGAAGTGCTGCTCAAAGTGAGACCAGAGCTCCCCCAAAGTGAACCGAAGCCAGTCTCAGTGACAATGTCCTGGCTCCTCTTCCAATGAGAACAGCAAGTCCATCAGGAGAGCTAGCGTGACCAGATCCTCCTGCAGAACAGCTCAAGAAAACCAGCACCACTCTAACAGCTTCCCAACAACTTCTCCTCTTCTCAGTTCTTCCTCTTGTGCTGCTGGCAACAGTCCTCAGGCGGGCCTCCCACACCCAGCACCATGCTGGTTAAGTTCAGCTGGGTGTTAAAGTTGACCGCCAGTTGTCAATCCACCACAAAGTGCTTTTGATTGGGTCAACTTATTAACAGAAACTGCTGTTACAGGTAATGCCCTACTCACTTGTGACAGTGACTGCCTTCACCTGCAGGTGCCTGTCTCAGTGAAGGTGACTACTGGAAATAATCATCCACCTACATCACAGCTCGATTTATAGCAGGGTCACTGCAAAGTATAAATAACTTGAAGAGCAAAATTAAAGATAGATAATGGAAAACAGAAAGGTAGCTCTCTTGCAGATGAGAAAGGTGCCGAGAGCTGGATGGAGGAGAAGAGAGAGAGGAAGGGAAGAAGGAAGCAAAGCGAACCACGATGCAGATGTGCGCCCACCACCTCCTCGCGAGGAAGGCAAGCATTATATACTGCAAACAGGTAGCAAGTAAAAGAAGAAAGTTTAGAGACCTTGTAGTAAAAAGTGACATAAGCCTTATAACATAAAATTTTTGATGTACCTTGCTCAACATCTCAGATTTGATGGGATTTTAGTTTGAGCTAAATAATAAAAATTATTATTATTATTATTTTTTTTTTTTTGCGGTACTGGGGATCGAACTCAGGACCCCGCGCTTGCTAGGCAAGCGCTTATTCCACTGAGCTATATCCCCAGCCCCCAAAATAATAAAAATTATTCCATGATAAAATACAAGTATATACTAGTACATTTAAAATAAATCTAATTCTTTGTTGTTTTTAAGGTTGAGAATATTCATAATTCTTCTTGTGAAATGACTTAATAAAAGCAAACAATACGCCAATATGTTGATCATAATTAAAAGTAGTGTACCTTATTGCTTTAATTTGAAATATACAATATATTAAATATATAATATATCTGAAGCAGCATAGTTACCCAATTTTTTTGTACTATTTTTCCTTAAGAATTTCACAATGAAATGGCAATAAGTTGGTGGGGGTGGTGCTTGTGATGAGGAGGCTTCTGGTATCCCTTTTTATGGTGAACTACATCTATCTCTTTATTTTTCAATCATATTACTTGAAAAACAAAGACTCATTCAGAATACCACAGAAATGACTGCAAAATTATTTGGCCTCCAGATAGTGGAATGCCTTATCGTATGACCTTGTCAAGTATTACGATTTTTGAAAAATGACACTCAAACCGGAAATGGTTTTCTTAATTATATTAACTTTTGAGTATGAGATCATCCTTTAAACATGCCTTGGTATTCTGGAGTGGGGCATGTGTGTATATGGTTAGGGAAATCTGCAAAGGTAAGAGGCTGAAAAATAAGGAGACTATAAATGATCTATGATGTGTTAGGAAAATTGGATTTGTATTTATCATTTGTTTTACTTCCAAGTGTTACCAGTATTGCTTTTGTGCAAGAAAAATGAGCAGGCAGCTTCTGCAGTCCAGTTCAGCTGCTTTAATTTTTCTCTGCAGAACTGGAGGCTGGTTGGAACTTCACGAACATTGTCCAGATTGTGAGCATGCTCAGCTGCAATCACCATAATTCAAGGCCAGCTAAATGTAGCACCAAACTACTGTTGTTTGTTGATGGAAAAATACAAAACCTCTGAATTTTTCCCAATGGCCTTGGGGCAAACTGGCCCGTATGTCAGGAACAGTTCAGCCCTGTGCCTTTCCAAGCATAATTGTATTCCAGTTACTGGCTTTCCAATCTTCATTTTCCATCTGAGATACTTGGTGTTGTTGACCACCTTTGTTGTAGTTGACTTCTGAGCACCTGACAAGACATGAAGGGTCAAACCCTCCTTTCTTGGAAGCTGAGATTCATGACCTCTGTTATAGTATTCAATCTTCTTAGGCTTCATAGAATTGTCCCTTTGTAAGGGCAGCTCTTCTCATTTTCTGTTGACTAATACATTGCTCTGCCTTTTGGAAATACAGCCAAAACATTCCTGATCAGTGAGAAGATATCATTCAGCCAGAACAGGTAAAAGTGCTATTTTGCACAAGGGAAGGTTTATTAATTCTCTATAGCAATGCCTCATTACAATAATTTTTGAATGGCTGGGGATATAGCTCGGTAGCACCAGTGCCTGCCTGGAAAGTGCAAAGTTCTGTGTTCAGTTCCTGGTACCAAAAAAAAAAAAAAAAAAAAAAAAAAATCAATCACTTCTGAAGTCCTGAATTGTACATGAGGTAGAGAACCAAATCATAATGACTCATACATACTTGGAGAACAACTTGCTCATACACTGTAATTTGATTCATTTGGCCATGTTACATTGACACACAGCATTCAACACCAATTCACTCTGCAGGAGCTAGAAAATCAAAATATATACATGTCCCTGTGCCCTGGGGAATTGGGTTCTGGAAATTCTATTCACTATGCCCTAGAAAGAAGAAAAGATGGTGATCTGTCTAATGCTGCTGGCAAGTATAGATGTTAGATTTTTCTGCATGTTAGGTGATCATCAAGACGCAACTCCAGGAGCAGTTTTGTGTAATCAGAGCCTTTTTGTGTCACTTTTCTCAAACTCAATTACAACAGACATTCTTTGATTTGTAACTATCTATTGATTGTGACAGAGGTGGCAGCTCTCCAACTGACCAGCCCAGAAGTGATTTAAATGATTTTCTCTTTCTCCTTTAAAGGCTAAACCTGAGTGCCAGACTTCACCTGTTCTAAAACACATATTCTTCACTGGGCATAGTGGTGCACGCCCATAACCCCAACATTCAGGAGGCTGTGGCAAGAGGATTACTGCAAGTTTGAGGCCAACCTGGGCTACAGAGTGAGTTCAAGGCCAGCCTAAACTGCATAGCAAAACTGCTAAGAGGATGCATAGGGCTGTAATCACTAGAAAAAATATTAAAAGGTCAATGATCTAAGAGAGATTATATGAATTTTTTTAAAAAAGTTGATTAGTCCAGGTAAAGAAAAGTACTACAGTCTGGATATGGTTTGAGTGTGTGTCCCCAGGGATCATGTGTTGAAATTTAGCCCACACTATGGCACATGGAAAGGGCAGAAACTATATGTGGCCATAGCGTTCAGAGCAGGAGCCTTTGGGAGGAAAATAGGATTAAATAAGGTCATTAGGATAAAACCTTGTGATTAAACAGGGGCTTTATGAGAAGAAGGAGTGGGAATGTGGGGCAGGTACTAGTGTATATTTCCTGTCTCTTGCCAGCTGATCCCTGCAAGTCTTGGGGCTCTGCCAGAGAAGTCAGCTCCAGCATGCCATGTGACCTTGGATCTTCAGAACTGTAGGCCAAACTAGACCTCTTTTTTGTTAAAACTTACTCACTCTGTGATATTGTTATTGGCAACAAGAAATGGACTAAGACAGCAAGAAAGAAGAGAAAAAGGAAAATAAAGCTATTTGGACAAATGTAAAAGAAAAAATAAAACGATGGTTTCAACCTTAAAGTAACTACAGTAAGTGAAAAGAGAGAAAATAGAGTAAAATTATCAAAGTGGATTACACACAAAAAGTGTTCCATACAAATTACACTTGGTTTAAGAAAAGAGATCGAAAAACATGCAAAGCCCCATATGTTACCTGTTACAGTTGTGTCTAGACTGCTCCAAAGCCTCATGTAGTCTTAGGGGGTAGGCTTTCAGAGGTGGGTGAATCTAGAGCGTATGATGCTGGGATTAAGGATGTGTGGTTAGTAAGTCAGTCCACTGATTGGTTTGGTGTAGTTCTGGCTAGGATTAAGAGTATGAGTGCTATTCCTGCCCTAGGAGGGGCAGCCTGCTTACAATATAAGGGACAGAAAGAGGCTTGTCTCACCCCCTTGATGCTTTGTTACTTTCTGCCTGCCATGACTATTCTCCTCTATGAAGCCACCCTGCCTTGGAGCCAAGTGATTATGAATTGAAACCTCTACAAAGTATGAACTAAATAAACCTTTCCCTCTTTAACTGTGGGTGTGGGTATTTTGTCTCAGCAAGGAGAGAAAAGTAACTAAGACAGTACCCAAGAGAAAACTGATGAAGGTGTTCTACATGAGAAAGTTGACATTGAGTCATAATCACAGAAAAAAAGAAATGTGTCGTATATTTCACATAAGCCAATCTGTCAAGAATAGATGATCATTATCAATGTGTTTAGCATATGTTCAAATAAGTAAAGTAAAAATTAACAGTGGTAAAAATTAGATAATCACAGTGGAAGATTTTAAGACATAACCCTCAGAAACTAACTGGACAAGCTAAAAAATTTACCAAGGATAGATAATATCGAAGTGCATAAATTAAGAATTGATCTAGTGCATGTATATATATATATATGCAACAAAATTATCCACATGGTAAAACTGAAAAGAGTATAATCTCTGAAAACAGTAGAAAAATGTTTTTAAAGGCTATAAATTAATGACAAAATGATAACAAATATTCAAATGTTTGGAAATGAAACCATACTCTCAGTAAATAATTCATACATCAAAGAGAAAAATCACAATGGAAAATAAAAGTATAATTTTAAATGAATAATAATTAAATATAACACATCATATAAATAAGGTGTCTCTAAAGGCTTGCTTAGCAAGTTATAGCCTTAAGTGCATATATTAGAAGTAAATAAGCCAGGAAAAATTACAGTATATCAACTGAAGTAGTAAAACTAAACAAAAAATAGTGACATAGTAAATGTCAAGGACAATATGAGGACAAGATAGTATTGCTACTAAATTCTTCCAATCACTTATGAAAGAAAAGTTTCTAACTAATGAAAGTCATCCATAAATGGGAAAGCAGGAAAGTCTTTGCTCTGATTTTATAGGTCCAAATAACTTTAAGACTAATATTTAACAAGAATACTATAATAAAGAAAAATTAGAGATCAGTTCTCTTACAAAAAGATAACAGAAGAACATAACCAAAGTGTTAGCAAACTAAGTTCTATGTGTATCCAGCATGATAGATATGTCACAAACCAATTGGCTTTGTTCCAAAGATACAGCATTATAGCAGCATGCAAAAGTCAGCAAACCTCTACCACACTACGAGAATAAAAAAGAAAAATTATATCATCAGCAGCTCAGTAGATGTGGCAGGCAAAATCATATTTCCCTCTTCCAATGATGTTTACACCCAGTCTCCAGAACCTATAAATATATTACCTTAGAAAATGATTTTGCAGATGTGACTAAGGTTCTATATCTTCAGGTGGGATATATAAGATTATCTCAAAGTTATATACCTTGAGATAATCCCAGATTATTAAAACTGGCCAATTCTGATAGCCCAAGTCTTTAAAAGTGAAAAACACTTTTCATCTGTAGTCACAGACATGTGGCATAAGGAAAATTGGATCCCTTCTCCCCTACTGATTTTAAAGATTGAAAAAAGAGTCCATAGACTAAGAAATGCATAGTCACTAGAAGATAGAAATAGCCCTAAGGTTAGCAAGAAGATAAAGGGCTCATTCCTACATTCACAAGATGCTGCCCTGAGCAGGGATAATTGTTCTGACTTAGAACCTACGATAATGAGGGTGGCACTGTGGAAATCCTGACTTTCACCTAGTAAGACCTGTGCCAGACTTCTGACCTACAAACTATACGATAATAATACTGTTGTCTGAAGTTGCTAAATTTGTGGCAACATGACATGTCAGAAATGGGAACTAAAACAAATGTATCAAAAGGCAGTTGAGGAGCTGGGGATATAGCTCAGTGGAACAAACGCCTGCCTAGCAAGCGCAGGGTCCTGAGTTCAATCCCCAGTACCGCCAAAAAAAAAAAAAAAAAAAAAAAACAAAAAACAAAAGGCAGTTGATGTATTCCAATGTATTTTTAAAATTGTTAAAAATTGTTAAATTGTTAAAAAACAATTTTTAAAAATTGTTAAATTGTTAAAAAACAATTTTTAAAAATTGTTTAAAATAATATGAAGTTTCATTCTTCATTTGATTTGTAAGTCCCCCAAATATTCTCTAAGCATCATAGCTGATACTAAAATATTAAAAGCTAAATACTTTTTTTTTTTTTTATTTTAGAAACATAAAAGTACAAAAACATATTGACAAACAGACACCCATTATCATAGAAAATAGTACAATCACAACTAATCTATAGACAAGGTGATATGGTCTCAACAGTAGTTGTTGCTTTATCCATTGATATCTTCGAATTGTAGATGTATGGACCCATATACAGACATGCAAATTTAGT
>PVLD010007975.1:0-87438 GCA_004027595.1 Dinomys branickii
ACTGTCTGACTAAATTTGCATGTCTGTATATGGGTCCATACATCTACAATTCGAAGATATCAATGGATAAAGCAACAACTACTGTTGAGACCATATCACCTTGTCTATAGATTAGTTGTGATTGTACTATTTTCTATGATAATGGGTGTCTGTTTGTCAATATGTTTTTGTACTTTTATGTTTCTAAAATTAAAAAATATATATATATATATACAGAAATCGATAAATGTAATATACCATATCAGCATAATTGGAAACAAAAATCACATGATCATCTCAAGAGATGCAGAAAAAGCTTTTGATAAAGTCCAGCACTCATTCATGATTTTAAAAAGCCCTACAGAAAATAGGAATAGATGGTCTTTACCTCAATCTGATAAAATCTATCTATAACAAACCAACAGCCATCATACTAAATTGACAAAAACTGAAAGGGTTCACTTTAAAATCAGGAACAACACAAGGTTATCCACTATCACCACTCCTATACTGTATAATTCTGGAAACATTAGCCAGAATGATTAGACAAGAGAGAAAAATAAAAGGAATAAGGATAGGAAAGGAAGAAGTGAAATTTTCATTATTCACAGATGACATGTACTCTTCTATGTATTCTACATAGAAGACCCCAAAAACTGCACCAAAAGACTGCTAGATTTAATAAGCAAATTCAGTATCATAACAGGATTCAAAGTCAACATTCAAAAATCAATAGCATTCCTGTACAAAAACAACAAACTTACTGAGAGAAAAAATAGGGAAACCACACTCTTCACAATACCATCCAGAAAATGAAATACTTACAAATCAACCTAACAAAGAGAGTAAAAGATCTATAAATTGAAAATTGCAGTACTGTGAAAAATGAGATCAAAGAAGATTTCAGAAAATGGAAAGATATTCCTTGGCCATGGATAAGAAAAATCAACATTGCTAAAATGGCTATACTCACAAATATAGATCTAATGCAATCCCGATCAAAGTACTATTAGCATACCTCATAGATCTAGAAAAATTTTTCCTAGAATTCATCGGGAACCACAAGTGGCCTAGAGTAGCAAAGGCAATTCTCGGCAACAAAGGCAAGGCAGGAGAAATCACAGTCCTTGGCTTGAAATTGTACTACAAAGCTATTGTGGTAATATCAGCATGATATTGGCAAAAAAAAGACCTGAGGATCAATGGAACAGATTAGAAGATTCAGACACAACTACAAACACACTCAGCCATGTTATCTTTGATAAAGGAGCCAAGCATGTTCACTGGAAGAAAGATAGTCTCTTTTAAATGGTAATGGGAAAACTGGCTTTCTATATGGCAAAGACTAAATCTAGATACATGTCTATCACCATGCACTAAACTGAAATCAAAATGGATTAAACATATAAATAAAGACAGAAACACTAAATCTACTGAAAGAGTAAGTAGGTAGAAATTTTAAAGACAGGGTGGGCAGAAAGTTCATGAACAAAAACCAAACTGCATGAGAAATATTTCAAAGAATCAATAACAGGGACTTTATCTAATTAAAAATTTTTGTACATCAAAAAGTCATCATCAGAGTGAAAAAAAAAAACCACCAACTGGGAAAAAATTTTAGTCAAATGTCCCTCAGATAAAGGACTTCTATCTAGAACGTATGAGGAATTTAAAATATCAGGATTCCCAAAGTCAAAGATCCAATCCAAAAAGGAGCATCTGATGTGAATACACACTTCTCAGATGAGGAAATACAAATGGCAAATAAATATGTGAAAATGTTCAACATCATTGGTTATTTGAGAAATGCAAATTAAAACAACACTGAGACTCCATCTCATCCCAGAAAAAATGGTTATCCTCGAAAAACCAACCAATAACAAATGCTGGTGGAGTTTTGGGAAAAAAGGAACCCATCTCCTCTATTAGTGGGAGTGTAGACTGGTGCAAACACTGTGGAAATCAGAGTGGAGATTCCTGAAAATCTGAGATTAGAGGATCCATTCGCCCCAGCTATTCCTCTTCTGGGTATTTTTACAGAAGATCTGAAAACATCAGACCACAGCAATATATGTGTGCCCATGTTTATAGCAGCATAATTTGTAATAATTAAGTCTTGGAAACAACCCAAATGCCCATCCACTGAGGAGTGGATAAAAAAGATGTGGTATTTTTATACCATTGACTATTACTCAGCTATAAAGAAAGATAAACTGGAGGCTTTTATAGGTAAATGGATGCATCTAGAGACCATACTCACGAGTGAAATAAACCAGACTCTCATGTTTTAATGTCATATTACATCCTTTATGTAAAAAACCGAAAAAGTAAATAAGACCTAAAAAGTACAATAAATACTATGAAAGGGAAAGAAACTGCTCAAAAGGAAGGAAAGAACAACTGGGATGGGGGAAAGGAGCAAAGAAGGAACAAAGGTGATCAATAGATAGATGATAGACAGACATATAGTTATATAGATATATAGACAAATATATGATAGATAAGATCATTGTACTACTAAGCTTTATTAGTTCATTGAAAGGAAATTAGTGTTTATATTGTTTGGTCAATCTTACATGCCTATCTGCTCATCTGAGCAACTATTTTGAAGATGACAGTATGCAATATAATAACCATTGTCAGTTCCCTAAAAACAAACCAAAAGCATTATAACAATCATAATGATAATTTTTAAAGAAAGAAAAATAAACCTAGAAATTTACCATCTTACGTAACTGATTATTTACATTTTTCTTGTTTCATCTTTCCTTCCAGTACACAAGAGAGGATACTTTACTTATGCTGTGCTTTGCCTTTTACAAGGTACATATCTCATTCTAAATCTGACTAATTACTTAGCAATGTCTAACACGTTTAAAAGCCTATTATATCCAATTTTACTAGTAAAATGTAACTTTGAGTAAAGGTAAGTTTTTTTTTCTTGTATGGAAGACAAAGAATATGGCATTTATGTTTGGATAGGTCTTTACAGAAAAAAAAATTATTAGGTAAGGAAATGGAAATCTTAAGAAAATTAAATGTCAAGAATTGTTTGCAATCCACAATCTGCCAAATTGCTCTTCTTCAGAATATATAAAGAATTCTTCAGATGCAACAATAAGTACAAACATCTATGTTTTAAAAAATAGATAAAAGATTTGATCAGACACTTCACCAAAAGAGATATATGAGTAGATGGATGACCAAAAAGCACAGAAACAGTCAAAAACACTAGATTTTAGAAAACTGCAAATTTAATGCAACACTTGGTAGGAAGAGGCAAGAAATTTGCAAGTTTCAATCCTCTCTAGGCAAATTAACCAGATCCTTTCTGAAAATTCAAAACAATAAAATAAAAAGGGCTGGGAATATAGCCCAGTGTGAAGGCCCGGTTCAACACCCAGTACCAAAATAAATACATAAATAAATGAAACTTTATACACTTATGAAAATAGATAAAATATATTTTAAAAATTGATCATACCAATACTGAAGAGGGTGCAAAGCAATTAGAACTCTCACATACCTTGTTAGAAATGCAGAATGGTACAGCCACTCTGGAAAACAGTTTGGCCGTCAAATATACAATTACTACATAACCTTGTGATTAAATTACTGTTCATTTGCCCTAAAAAAATTTAAAATGTGTCACACAGGAAATCTGCACATGAATGTTTACACTAGCATTTGCATAATTGCTGGAGAGTAGAAACAATCCATATGTCCTTCATTAGATGGATACACAAACTGAGGTGCATTTACAATAGAATACTTTTCAGAAGTAAAAAGAGGCGTGATGATCAGTGCCTGTACCAGTCAGGGTTCGGTAATGAAATGAAATATAACATGCAAGTATAGGCACGGAGAGGATTTACAGAGTAGGCTGACGATGGCCACCCACAGCTTAGGCGTGGGAGTGTGCAAAAGGGCTGTCTGAGCATAGGAGAGCATGAGGATTTAGTCAAAACTTAAAAGGCTTGGTCCTCACTGCACAGTCCCATGAGAATGCAGATAGGGAGCCAGAGAGCGTGCCTTGGAAGTTTCGAGACGGACATCCCAAGGCAATGGCAAAGACTGGAGCACCTTCCTAAAGCAGGAGCGAGACTTTCCTCTCTTTCCCTCGCTTACTTCATCCAGGCTACAAGCCTAATGCTTTGTGTCCACCCATACCCAGGGTGAGTTTTCCTTCTTCAGTAGGTGAAATCACCCAAGCACACCCAGAACTATGCTTAATCAATCTGTCTGACACTCTGTCTTCAAACTGACACAACAATTAACTATCACAGTACCCATACAACTTGATAAATTTTAGTGAAAGGATACAGTCTCAAAGGCTAACTATTACATTATTCTATTTGAACCACACTGCAGAAAAGGCAAAACTCTAGATACTAAAAACAGATAAGCGGTTTCAAAGGGCAGGAGTGGAGGATGATTTGATTACAAGAAGACAGCAGGAGAAATGTTTGTATTCGAGAGACCTGTTTTGTATACTGATGGTGGAAGTGCACATTTTAAATACACACATATATATACATATATATATAGATAGATGTTAAAATTCATACCATTATCTCCCCCAAAGTTAATTTTACATTATATTTATTTTTAGCATGACTTACAATCTCTTTAATTACTGCATCTCTTTACACTTCTGATAAAAGCAATAACACTAAAGAGCATGCTGAGCAAAATTTCCTGTATTTCTTTTAAAATTCTGAATAGACAGCCATGTGAAAATCAAAACAATTAAATACATATAAATATTTTAGCTTTGTAATCAAGAAAATTATATCAAGGAAAATTTATAACAAAGTTAATTTAACATGCATCACTGGTATGAATCATTGCTGTTTGGTTGCGTGGTATGCAGTCCATTTAAATGATTGCAATTATTGTTGCTTTTACAGACAACACATTTAAATTTTTTTTCTCCTGTATGTATAATCAGTCAATGTTTTTAGTCCCGATGTATATCGTACAAAAACTGTTCTAAGCTCTTAGATATATTTGTCTCATAAATGTCAACTACATCTCATATTTTCAGGCATGAGTAAAAAGAGAAAAAATTGCGTACAAGTAACAGACAGTTAAAACATAGAGCTATGCAGAAAAAGTGTGGGATTCGGTAGAAAAAGAGTTAAAACCCCAAACTCCAATGAACCCTTAATGATTTATTGTTTACTGACTGCACATGAGGTAGAGTGTCAGAAAATTCACAGACTATAATTGCAAATAATCCAAGACCTCTGACCCTCAAAGTAAGTGATATATAGAAGAGTGAGAACAACAGGACCCATGAAATGACAAGTGCTAGTTTTGTAAATTCTAAAGTGTTATGTAAAATAAAAATAAAAACACAGCTTTTGGTATAACAACCCAATTCCCTAGGTTTTTGTGGGAGGGAGAGATTATTTCTAACTGGAAAGATACAGGGTCTTTTGGGAAGATACCAAGTGCAGTGAAGAACTGAGGACAGGAGGAAGGGATTTCAGGCAGAGGCAACAGTAAATGAACCACAGCGCTGAAGTCCCTAAAAAGCAGAATAGGTTTAGGAAGAAGTAAATAGTCTGAGAGAACTGTGAGAAAAGAGGGGAGTGAAAGTTGTCAGTAAAGCTTGATGTGAATGACAGACAGCAAGAAGCCTGACCTTTCATGTGGTTATAGTGAGGAGACATAGAAGACTCGTACTAGGCAAATGGCATGCTCAGAACTTCATTCTCCAAGTTAATTTTTTGGCCGTGTGCAGAACAAATTATAGGTGAGTAGAGGACTAAAGATGAAGCCAGTTTGAAAGGTAAATAGCTCAGCTGTCCATTCCTCAATTAGACCAGTGTCTTTGGGAGTGGGCAGGAAAGGAAAATGCTGTGGAATCTCCAGGCTTGGTATCTACTTATTCTTTGCTTTATGAGCAAAGGAATGGTGTGAGATATTTTCAAGTTATTGAGACTTAGCAGTGGAGATTTGTGATGTCATTAATGGGTAAGTGGTGTTGGAACAGATGCTGAAAAATATGAAAAATACAATTGGGAGGGGTTGAGTTTGAGGCATGGATTATACAGAAATACCAGTCAGACTCCCAAGACTGACCTGACAGGGAAAAGAGCAAGTGTCTAGTGGCTAATGTTGAGTAAGTAAGAAAAGAGGAAATAGATGCATTTACCAATAAAATGGATAGAATAAAAAAGAAGAAAAATTGTGAACAAACACTTAAATCATGTGGGGTACAGCAAAAGAGACCAAGGTCACAGCTGGACCATTAAAGAAGGAGTAAGAAGAGCTGGGAAAGTTTGCCAGAAAATGGAGAAAACTACACTGAACCATGCAGGATGCCGATGGTTTACTGTTGATATGTTGGCATCAGTGGAAGCCAAATTTCAGTTAGATGGTGATACAATGAGAGACAACAAAGCAAAACTACAGAGTGGAGAGGTTTCAGCTTTAACATTGTGTGAAGGGCTTTATAAAACCGTTACTGTACTCAGTCTCAAAAGTATAACACAACCTTAACAGCTGAATTACATAAGAAATTGTCACATTTCTTCTTGGAACAAAATATTGGTTATGCTTTGCCACTGGTATAGAGCCATTAAATTAATACCTGTGGCTGTAGATATACAAAGCCAGGGCCTGGAAAGTCAATGGCAGAATCCCTATTTTTCTGATGTTTTTCAGTCTTTCGGGGAGAAATAAGCTTGGGATCAGAAAACTTAGGTTTATACACTTAGTACCTTTTATTGCTCAGACAAAGAGAACAAACAAATATCATATCATCTCTTTCTCAGGTGATGATTTTCCTTTTGTCTCTTGCATTACATTACTGTGGCATCTTCACTGATTCCTTGCCAAGCCTGTTGGCAACATCTTGTGGAGCCTTCTGATATTAATCACCTTCTGGTCTCTGGAAAAAAAGACCCAACACTTGCAATTTAAAGAGGAGAGCTTTATTGGGCCCATGGTTGCAGAGGATTCAACTTGTGCATCGTCAGCACATCCAAGGCAGATATGGCATGGTGGGAGTAGGCAGAATGGAATCAGGGAAAGAACAGAAACAAATGTATCTTTCCAAGTCATCCGCCAGTGACCTGTCCCTTTCAGTCAGGCTCTTCCTAACTGCACAGTCAACTGGGAACTTCAATAGATTTATCCACTGAAAGGTACAATGTCCCCAGCTATAGAAACCCTACCTCTGAATACATGAAACTGGGAGGGCTCGATTTTAGATCTAAACTCTAACAATTCTCAAGGCTCAACATGCTGGGCTTGTGATCACAGGGTATCTCTTATTTGCTCTGACATTTTTCTAGTCAACATGAGTAGAAATGACCACTGTTTCTGGGGGAGGGGGAGGAATCATCCATGGGCGAGGTAGACTGGAGAAATTAAATAGATATCTCTATGGAGGCTCTTGTCCGTTTTACCAGTGGCCACACATGACAGTGTCCCCCATGGGACAGAGCATGACATTTTCAAATCCGAGAAAACATAACAAAAGTGACCTCTTTCTTATGCAGTGCTAGTCTTGTCCCCTGGGACTTGACCACTCCAAAACAATGTAATACCCTCATGGAAACAGGCTAAGTAGGCTGTTCAGATCTGTGTTTTTGTTTCATTTTACTGCAGTTTTATTCTACTGCTGTAGAGATCTGGCTTGAGGGTATTGGATAAATGCTAAATAATAATCAGGCTGAGAAAAAGGAATGGATTTCCCAGCATAGTGGGTATGAAGAGAACAGCCTTAATTATTGATTCATGCTCCTGCCTTGTTCACACCTTGGCTCACATTCAAATAACTTGAGGGAAAAAATAGTTCAGAATCTAGTAAAGCAGAAACTATTCTGAGGCTGTTAGGGTGTCAATTCCACCTTTGCTTTAATTTGAAAACATATTTTTGTGCCATTCTGCTAGATCAATAAAGAAAATACAGGAAGAAAGTTTACCAGTGGTCGACTGCCGAAGTTGGCGCTTTGCAGACAGAAGCAGGGAAAAAACAAGAAAGCCTGGTGAGAGGGAAGTTGCAAGGACAACTTTCTATTGGATTTTACCTGATTTCAGTTCAAAAATTGCTTGTAACTATTAATAAAAACCCCAAGAAAATCCTTGGAGTAGTAGCATAGATCTTGCATAAGCTTTTTGAAACAATGAGTCTTTAATCATTTTAGCACTTTACTAACATTACATTAAAAATTCAAGTCATTCAAATCTATGAAACTGGTCGCAAACAATCTCATAGCATGTAAGGTCCAATTCCAAGGAGGAGTTTCAGATTAAAAAGAAATTCATCTGATAGGCAAATTACCTTTTCTACTTCCATTATCAAACAGAAGATTTGGGCTTCTCAGCAGAAAAAATAAGTAAGAGCCTGAATCATAAGAATAACAGAGACGTGTTTATAATTGTTCCACAAGCTTGACTTTCAAGATGTTTCTACAGAAGCTTGCTGCAAAAGAAAAATTAAGCAATTACTTATTCAATCTCCATGTCAGCTAAGGTCATCCTGTCCTTTGAGACTCACATGAAATTAACTTCAACCACTACTTTCACCTTTAATAAGAAGTCCAATATCCTCTCCAACAGTCTTGCATGTATCGGAAATGTCCCTTCTTGTGATTATCTGGATTTTTAATTAACTATTCCCATTGAACTTACATCTCTGCTCCCATGATTGTTCGGTCTTCACACCCAGCAGTTCCTCATGCCCCAAAACAGACTCATTCCCCTGTCTTCCCTAAAACTCTCCATCATAGGCAGTATGCATAGCAAGTAGGTATCACAGTGCAGAAATGTAAAGCGATAATTTAAAAATTAATTGTAATAAACATATGTGTTCCTGATATTCTTTCTCTCATGGAGAACTTCCCAACACACCTGAAATTCTCTTAAGTCAGTTTCCCATTTCCTTTTCTTAGCAGTCTTCCTCTCTCCTGGCTTTTTGCTTCCTTTTTCTTTTTTTCTTCTTTTTGAGACAGAGTCTCACTATGCAATTCAGGCTGGCATTGAGCTTACTTTGTAGCCCAGGCTGGCCTCAAACTTTCGATGATCCTCCTGCCTTAGCCTCCCAAGTGCTGGGATTACAGGCATGTGCCACCATGCCTAGCACAATGCTACCTTTCATGCAAAACAATGTAATTGTCTTGTTGTTTCATGGGGTTGAAAATGTAGGGTTGATCAAGGTCTTTTGCTAATAAAATGTGATCTTCTTAGGAAAGAATTATGCCACTCCCCTAGGAGGTGAATTGGCAGTTATCTGTGATGATTTTTTATTTTTTTCTATGTTACATGTAGATAAATCAGTCTATAAACTCAAGAATAGCTCACTCTCTATATATTTTATAACATAGATGAAGGCAATCTGAATTAATATATGATGATCCAACTCTTAGCTGCACATTTCTTGTGCAGCTAGACGGCTGGCCATGGAACCTTGACCCCGACAAGGATATTTAATTTTATTTGAAACACAAAGCACTAAACACGTGATCCTTTCTCAAAAGATAAACAGATGCAGTTTATTTATAAGACATAATAGCGAACAGAGTTTTAACTTGCTAGAGAAAAGAAGACTATGATTCATTCCTACTTGTTTTCTGCACTCATGGACAAATGAGGTTAGGAATCACTGAGGGTGATTCCTGGCCTTGCCTAGATATCATTCTCTGATGAGTTACTGCTAGATACCAAATCAGAAACTCTTAGTATTTGAGGAGCTCATGAGGTAACAGATCTTAACGTCCATGGAATCGTTCTTAATTTATGTATGGGACTTAACAGAAGAATGACAATAGGGTCTTTGAAGAAAATTAAACACTGGGAATTAAAAGGTATATTAGTATGCAGACAGTACCATATCTTGCACATACTATAATGTCAACAAATGAAATGTCAATTTCTCCCATCCTCCTACCGCATAACTGAGATAGACATTTTTCTTTTGAATGCCCATTCATCAGAAAAAGTCCTGCCTTCTCAACAGAGAGAACACCTATTTTCTCCTACTCAGTGTCTTAGTTACTGTTCTCATGGCTGAGACAAAATACCCAACACCCAAAGTTAAAGGAGGGAAGATTTATTTTGGCTTTCATCTTGTAGAAGTTTCAGTCCATAGTCAGCTGGCTCTGAGGCAGGAGAGCATAGCAGCAGGGCAAAATAGTCCATGGCAAAGCAGGCAGAAGGCAGCAACAAAGCAGCAGGTAGCAGTAGAAATTGCTCTTCCTCTTTTATCCTGTCCAGGCTACAGGCCTTTTGAGTAGTTCCACCCACAGCCAAGGTGGTCCTTCCCATTATGACACCCAGAACTCCGAGGAACTAGTCAGTGGACTAATCCCATACCTCACATGCTTAATCCCAGTATCTCACACCCTAGCTTCAGCCACCCCCCATGAGCATGAGGCTTTGGTGGGACATCTACACACAAACTGTAACACTCACAAAATCATTTTAAGTATTTAAAGATAACTATGTTGCTTTTTATTACAGAGTTCAAGATTATTTTTCAACCCCACTTTTTCTCATTCCCCAATAATTGTTTTCCTTGTTCCCTAGCATTTACCATGCAACACAGCTCCGCAGGTTGTCCAAAATGCACAACTAACAGTAGGGATCACCTTTACTCTGTGCCCACAATTAAACTATTAGCATAACTGAGGCTGGAATTCACCTCTTTAATAGGTACATTACACTATCAGACTCATCCCATCCCATAAATGAAATCATCAAAATGTATAGGTTCTTTGTCTCTCTCTTTTTTGTCTCTATCATTCTTTGTCTCTTTCTGTCTTTCTTCTCTCTCTTTCCTTCTCTCTTATTCTAGGTGGGTTGATAATGATATATATGATATCATGTAATGATATATATTTTCCCATATTCTGCATTGCATATGACTCTTTTGCTAAAGTACCCCATTGTTTTAATCTGTGTTCTGTTTTAAAACAGGATACTTGAGCCTAGGTAGTTTATAGCCATAAAACCTTTATTTTGACTCATAGTTCTAGAAATGCAAAAGTTCAGAGTTGGGCATCCACATCTCCTGAGGCTTTTTTTTTTTTTTTTTGCTTTAGATCTAAAATAGTCCCCAAGAGTTCCACATTTGGAGGTGGAAACGATCAAGATTTATTCTAGCTTGGATTTCTCTGAATCTGTGCCTCTCTTTAAACAGTTTTACATGATTTTACTAATAACAGCAATCAAGACAGGCAGCAGCAGAGTCTTCTGCCAGGTAGCTACGGTCTTCTGGTTGAGCCAGCTCCAATAGCCGCTGGAGCAGCAAAAGTTGTCAGTGCTCATGGCACTCTAGACAGTCACTTTATTCTCTATTATTCTCATCAGTAAAAATTATGCCCACAGATATAGAAGGAAACTGAGGTTCAGCAAAATGAAACAACTTCTCCACATGGTAATTCAGGTCCATCTGGTTTGCAAACCCGAACTCTGTTTTGTACTGCTTCAAGCGTGCACCACGTGGCTGGATACAGTTGCCAAATCTACACAAACCAGACCATCCCAAGCACACTCTTGCCATAGTATCCAAAATGCCGTAAGTTCAATAACAGTATATTGTATCAGTCAGGGTTTACTACAGAAACAGATATAACACAAGATATACAAATGTATAAGAAATTATAAGTTTGGCTTATAATGGTCAACCATAGAACTAGATGAGGAAATGTGTAGTCTGCACGCTGGAGATTGAAGAGCCCAGCCCCGGGCCTGGAGCTCACTGTAGTGTCTGTGTAAGTTTGTATCAGGAGGCTGATGGATCTGCAATGGGATGCTAAAGAATCTGTGACTAAGGTCGGAGAGCCTACACCGGAAGGCTGGAGAGCCCCAGGTGGAAGCTGAACCATCTGCACCAGAAGCCCGGAGAGGACCAAGCTGAAGGCGAAGACTGGAGCTCCTCTGCAGGACCAGCAGCCGGTCCTTCCTCAGTTCCCTTCTTATTAATGCAGCCTACCCGCCTTGTGGGCGTGGGAGGGGTCCTCTATCTCCACACCCTCTGCACGCCCTCCTCTTCCACAGGATCAGGATGTATGCAAAGTAAGCACCCTGGCTCCCTGATGAGTCACTTAGCCAAACCTCTAGACTCCCCAAGTTGACACAATGTATCAACCATAACATATACAGTACTATAATTCATAAAATATATACTACTATGTTAGTATCTAAAAAGATATCCAAATACATTTTTGTGGAATAGTAGAAACAACTGAAAATGAGCTATATGTGAAGCACTACTCTGTGAACTATCCTCTTAATCCTGCAATTTTAAAAATGACTGAAATTTTATATAACTTAATTTCTTGAACTAAAATTCAAAATTAAAGTTGAAATACCATTCCATATGATCTCCTCTGCTAAGCACTGGGGTTAGTCCTCCTTCCTGTGTGGATGAATTAGTTGTAGCGCTGTGAAGGAAGGTTAGTGCCAAGTAGCTGCCCTAGTGTTTTGTGCTGTCTTGGTTGTCAGTATCAGTAAAATTATGTGACAAATTTTAAAAGAAACACATATTCAGAAAAATGAGATCTAGAATGAATCAAGTTCTAAATAAGAGAATTTAAAATCTAACAGCATTTACTCTCCTGCTACAGGAATCATTGTTCTCAGTAGTCCTAGTCTTCAGTTTGAAATTCACCTTTTTTCTCTGTATTACATAATAAAGCAGCATTTATCCCAAGCAGCCTCTGGCAGGCCTCCTTTCTTCAAAAGGCATCATAATTGACTCTCAAATTATTTTTCTCACATCTTGGGATATAGTTTGTTTGCACCAAGTAACTTGAATAGAGTTAGAACTGTTTTTCTTTTGCCAAATTAATTGACATTATTGTTTTTCTCCTTTTCTTTGCTGCTGTTCCTCTCCACTTGATCTTATTTTCTGATTATAAAAGAATTGGGTTAAGTAATAAAGAAGACAGCAGATATGCAGTTTTTAAGGGAGTTGCTTCTAGTATTTCACCTTTAGGTATGTTAGTTCTAGATTTCCAGTAGGCAATGTTTCGCAGGTGAAGACTTAATCTTATAAACCTAGTTTCTTCAATGTGTTTGTGCTCTTCTAAATGAGAGAGAAATTAGAAAGGATATTGACTGTGATCTACTACTTCACAGCATCTTTTTGGATTACAGTTTTTTCTTCCTAAGTTGGACTTAGAGATGTGGTATATTATAACCATATGCCCCCGGACAATAAAGCAGCTTCTTAATATTAGTACACATTCTATTTGGTCAGTGTGAGTAATTATTTGAAGATAGCACTGTAATTTGGTTTGCTAATTGTTTTGCATCAATATTTCTCACACAACTCATTTATTCTTTTTTTTCTTTCTGGGAGGTCAGAAACTTTTTATATGGATTTTTTTATGGGATTCAACTTTCAACAGTGAAGTGGATAATGGTCTGTCTTTTAAAGAAATTATCTAGTCATTAAAATTCTAACAGTAAAATTATTTGATTGTGAATATGCTATTGGAGAACATTTTTGATCATTTATTTTCTATTATTGATCATATTAGATTTTCTACTTTTCTTAATTTGGGGTATTGATTTTTCCCCTAGGAAATCATCTCTTTAATGTAGTTTTTAAATCACTTAGCATAGTATATAAACCATATTTCTTTGACTTAAAAAACTCACAGTACCTACTATTAGTCTTCATTTAATTTTTTTTTTTTTTTAGTTTTCTTTCTTATATCTTCATTGCATTTGTCTCATTGATATTGCTCTATTGTGTCTAACTAACCTGTTTTTGGAGTTACTGAAAAGTAACTTTCTCTTGCTTTTGAATTCATTAAAAATCTCTCTGTGCTTACTACATTTCTTCCTGTTTCCTTGGCTTTATTTTGTGGCTGCTTTTCTAACTTAATTGTGTTGATTGCTATATTCCTTTATTTTATTATTATTTTAATAATGAAGGCATTTAAGATTATTGCCTCTGAGAATAACTTTGGCTGCCTTGCACTATAATAATAAGTAATGTTTTTTATATTTCTATTATTTTCTAAATAGCCTGTCATTGTAATTTTGATTTCCTTTTTTTGGTCCTAATAGCTTTGTTAAAGAATGTTTCAAATTACAGAACTGCTGGATTTGATTTCTGATAGTTTTTCAAGCTTTGGTTATTAATTTAGAGCTTAGTATTTTGTGGCTGGACAATATTTTCCTGCTCAATTTATGATTTAAAATATTTTTGTGAGCTAGAATATAATCAATTTCTAGACTTGTTCATTGAAATTTGAAAAATAACATCTATATTCTTGGTATAACATACAAAGATCAATATACCCATGACTTAAAACTTTTTATAATTTAAAATTATCTATATCTTCAACATACATTTTAATGGTCTTCTATAAGAATTGTGCCTCAGTCAATTTCTCATTTTTTAATTTAAAAGTGATGTCAAGCACATTCTCTGCACAAAGTTCACTTGAAGAGTTGGTGACACACCATGACCTGGCGGAGGCAGGCAGAGGCCCAGGAACTTCTCTAAGCTCACCATCGGGGACACCTGCACTGCACAAAGGCCCCACTTTTAAAACATAAATGGAAGAGCTTCCATAAATATCACGCCTTCTATATATGTGGTTTCACATTTTGCTTTTTGTCATTTTTATTCTAACTTTAGTTTCTAATGTCTTGGGTATTAAGAAAGGAACTGGAATTGCTACCAAGCAATTTTAATTGGCTTCCAGACTGAAATCATACTTTTCTCCTTCCTTTAGAAATGATAGCTGGGCTGTTTGACTTTCCTTCTCTGCACTCTGGGTGTACTACAAAATCCTACATCAGGCTACCTTCCTTGTTTATCACACAACTCATGGACAGAACTTCAGGTCCTCTATGTCTGGCCCACTGTTCCAGCCAAAGCTGTAGCAACCAGTTCCAAGAAAGCTCCTGTCAACCTTCACACTGCTGCTCTGGGCTGTATTTCTCTCCTCCATGCACAGACCCTACTCTGATAGACATAGCATCCAGCTTGTTGCTCACACAGGCAGGAGGATAAACACCCTGGATGTCATGCTCTGCTCAACCACTAAAGATGGGAACAGATGGATAGGACATCTAATTTTCATTTCCTACTGCCCAGCCAGACATGAAAACCACTTCCAACAGCTCTTCAAAGGCAGTCTCTCTTAACAGCAACCAACTCCATATTACCTATAAATGGCTCTCCCTCCTTCCCTGTCTCACACTCTCTGTGCCCCACTCTGGGGGCTGCCTCCTGGGGTCACCGCCAAATATGTCACCTGTATGCAAGCCTTCTCTCCTGGTTTACTTTCTGGGGAAGCCTGCCTAAGACATCTTCTCAGTTTAACATCTTGCTCTGCATATAGTTTTTTATTTTCTTTATTTTTTTAAAGGTATCTTTGAGGTTGTTGTCTATCTGAACACTTAGGTAACAAAACATTATTCCTACAGCCTGGTGCTGCTCTTTGATATCCTTCCTTGATGTCTATTCTTCTTGAATATTTAATATGCGTTCTTTTGAAACAGGAACTCAACTTCTGATTTATAGTACATTAAGATTTACATCCCCTTTCTTGATCTTAGAATAATTTCTGATTATGTGGGATGTTTTACCCTGAGTTTTCTTAGCATCTTCCCTGAGTCGTTTTTCACTTCTCTGTCCTTGGGATCCCTCCCCCTCTTGATTATTTTTAAAGTTGCTGTTCCAGAGTCACATCTGTGTATTTCCGGGCTCTCAGGAACATCACATGATTACTTTCTTCAAGTTCCCGCAGGTCCTACGACAGCAACCAGTCTTGCCTCAATGGTCAGAATTAAATTAGTGCAACAATTTCCTCCATGTGACTCTCTTTTCCATGGAAAATACAAAATAAAAGCAAGTCGTGGCATGGCTTTAACAAGATGCTTCACTTTTAGGAGATTCAGACACTCAAATGCTGCGCAGACAGTAAATATATTCTCTCAGTTCAGTACCTGAGAGATTTGTACTATGCTTACAGTAGGACACCAGGTTTAGAGACTCAGAAACATGCTCCACTATGACTCATTTCTGGTCACCTCTGCTTCCATCAGTTGTTCACATTTGAATCATCAAGTCCCCAACCTTACAGATTTCTACAAGATGTGCGTCTTCACTCAAGGTTCTATTTCTACAAGACAGATTTCTACAAGGTTCTATTTCTTCAAGGACAGATTCCCAAGATGTGTGTCATAACTCAAGGTTCTATTTCCTGCCCTTTCTATGACATCACTTTTGTTTAAACAAAACATATTTCTTCAAGTACACTCAAAAGTCACCAGATTTCAGTGGTACTTTAATAAGATTATACACTCAGATGTACAAACATACATATGCATCTATGTGTGTCTACACCTGTACAAGCCCCACATATATCTGAATCAAAATATAAAGCCACATTTTGTGGAAGGAGAATGTTTGGTGTGGCATGTAGATATCTTGGCCACATTAATATTGTTCCTATCATAGTTATTATTTGCTCATCAATTTTTCCACTCAAAGACACACATTTTGCTTTCCACAGTGTTAATTATGGAGTTTAATCTGGCCCTTCCTTGTCCTTTTCTTAAAACATTTGTTTATTCTGGTTACATTGTTGAGTGAGTCTCATATTCCTCCAGGTCTGTGATGCCTTTTACCATTTACTCAGGGAGCATCATTCTCTTATAATGACCTACGTTTCAGAAAACCAATTTTTCCCTTGCTATCAGTGCAGTCAGCAGATTATTTCTCATATTCTCCTCCTAGTAATAATAAAAATAACAACTGTAGTTATAAGCAACTGAGTTTCTTCTACGCATCACCATTATGTCTTTTATGTACATTATTTCTAGTCTTCATCATAACCATGATAGATGAGGGTGCCAAGGTCCTTTTGCTAGCTAAAAAGACTGAGTTCTCATAACTGGTAAATGGTCGATCTGCCATTTATCTTAAGTTTGTCTGATTCCAAATCTTTTTTTCTCTTTTCATTACTGCAACACATTTGCTGATTATGCTTCAAAAATTGGTTTTTATTATCACAGGGAAGATGAGGAAGAAATATTTTTTAAAGCCTAGCTGTTCAGCTGCTTGTCAGGTACTCAGATGCAGTAAAGCCATTTTAATGTTATTTTTGACAATATTTTTTTCCTTGTGAAGCAAATGAAATAAGCATCTGAATGATGATACGAGTATACAAAGATGACGACACATCTTGCAATCTCTGGCCATTTCTACGTCATTCAGCACTGACTTTAAGTTGCTGATACATCTTGTTTGTTTGAGGCCTGTCCCCTCTACCTACAACAGGGCTCCGGGTAGCATAGGGTACTATTTCCTCTGCAAACATCCTGATTTAGTCCTCTGCTGGAAGACAACAAATCCCTTGAATAACCCTTTTGTAGTTTCTATATTCACAAACCAGGGGTGAAAACACAGAAAAAAAGATGCACCCCAACAAGTCAATTGATAATGAAAATGGTTGAAGGGACAGTGCCAGCCTGGCAAGCATCAGGCCTGAGCTTGAGGCTTCATACCCCTAACAAACAGTTGAAACTGTGAAGTGATGTCCAAATGGAAAACCTTGGAATTAGATCGGGGAGATAAAGGAAATTTGCATTCTTTCCTTAAATGGACATCATTATTATACTTAAAGTTTCACTTAACTCTTTCTCCTAGGAGTCCGGAGTCTGAAACTGATATGTACACTATCAGATGGAGTCCGTGCACAGTCATATCAATTAAAAAAGTCAAAGAACCCTAACAGTTTTTGTGGCAGTAGTTTTAAAACAAAGAGCTTACAAGTCACTCAAAATTCCTGCTCACTGTGCGTTCTTCAGCAAGTTGCTTAATCTCTTTGGGTCTCAGTGTTGTCATCTTTTGCAGAACTGTACCTCAGTGTTCACCTCTATGGTCTGAACCCACAGGTTTCATGGGACCTCACGTGTCCATGGATTGTGTAACTTGAAAATCAGTGAGGACTTTTGTGGATGCCCTGGAAGTCTCCAGGAACATCCTACTCTTACTACATGACTACTGCTACACTGATACAGATATTAGCTCACCAGGCTGCTCATTATTGCAACTCTCTTTTTCCGATGAGTATATGGCAGCAGATCTCAGTGTCTGTCTCTGAAATGCTTCCCTGTCATCCTTTGCAGGATCTACCTGTTTTTTCATAGAAGAGCAAATTCTTGATAGCAAGTAAACAACCTATGGGCTTACTTTTCTTTCTAAAGTTATGCTTTTGTTTTCTAGATGAAATGGGAAAGAAAATCCAACCAGGAGTAATAAGCTGTTTAAAACCATAAGGCTAATGGGTGAGAAAGTAGGACTGATACCCATGTCTTCTAGACACTGACTCCTGTGTGTCTAGTCTCTCCTGTGCTATTCCGTCTGAGAATACACTTACTGAAAATGTGCACATACCATAGCACAAGGCAAACTTAAAAAGACAAGCTGGGGTTTAGGATAGTGTTGAAGGAGATGTGAGTTCTCTATGGAATTGCACATGGAGGAGAAGGGCGGAGGATGAGGACCCCGGGAGCTCTGAGCAAGGAAGGTCCAGAGCGGAACAGCTACAGAGAAGAGGAAGACACCCTCTGAGGCCAAGATTAACCAATCTTTCAAATTTGTCCTAGGGTGATGATGTATATTGTTAAAGTTTTTCTTCCGCCAATACCTAAAATATTATTCAGGGAAGATTTGCTTCTGTCGCATCTATAATTAAGCTATAATCTTCTGTTGTAGGGGGAAAAAAGCATGCGAGGTGCCCAGCAACCACAATTCTTAATAAATATTAATGGACGAGGAGGAGAGAGAGGAATAGAGACAGAAACGGTGTTTGGCCTTGGGACATGATGCAGAGCCTACCTCTTTAGTTTCAATATCCCCAGTAGACTAGATACTAGTTTTGCTGCATTGATTGCTGTTTCATAATATAAAATTTAATTATCACTATTATTTTTACAATAAGCTTTTCTGCCTTGGGGCCTCTGGCACAGGGTGCAGTTGGTAACAAATCTAATAAATAAAGAAATAAAACACTTCATTTCCTTTCAGAAGGAAGTTGTATTTTGCTCTATATGCTTTGAGCTTAGGGGAATTCAGTTGAGCTTTCCCAAAAACACTTGTTCTTTGACTCGAAGAGGCAAAGGCATTTTCCAGAAGAAGGATCTCAGAAAGGCAACCATCCCGGGGCTCCAACCCCTTAAACCCTGGGAACCACTGTGCTTCCTCTTAGCATGAACACAGTACAGGGAGGAGTCTGTACCTCCACACACACTCGGAGGGGCTGTTGCCTGCTCTGTATGCTTTCATTATTACATTCCCCTTCATTACATTTGTTTAACATAAACAGTATAGAATTAAGGGCCCTGTCTGATTAATCCTTCACCCACTTACGCTTTGTTTATCCAATTGTCCCTTGTGAGCAAAGATTTCAATATTAGGCGGATGCAGGTTAGCAGAGGCAAAACATAGCTTTTGAGGAGTGAAAAAAATTCTATTGAGAATGTAATTGAAGTCAAGCACTAAGCCGATCGTGCACAATGGCCTACTGAGATGAGAAATAGATGAGGTGTATTTATTATTGAGGCCTCTACACTTTGGGGAATATATAATAAAGGGTCTGCCGTCCAAATTTATACTGTACTTCTCAACATCATGAATTTAATACGCATTTTATAAACATAAATTATGCATATTCTCTAGGCTTGGTGCTATTGAAGGCAAAGAAATCTGAGACAAACACGATGCCTTTACAAGATTAAGAAGCCAGAAGTGAAAATAAGAGATCATGCAAAATTACATTACAAGGCATAATACAGAAATCCCTGAAAAACAAGGAAATGTGAAATGTTTTGTCAAAGTGGACCTAGTAGAGGAATGGGCCAGATATCACAAAAGAGATGGTGCTAAATTATGCTAAATAAAATCAATGATGTCCAAATACAGGTACGAACAGACATGAATAGCGAGGAAAGTAATTTCAGGAATATCTTCAATAGTTTCTTTCCATGTATTTCAAAATTTCTAAACTTACTTTGGTGTTTTACATACATACAGAAGTAGAACTAGAAAGAAAAGTAAAAGAATGAGTATAACAAAAATCAAGAAGAATTATTTCAGTATTGGAGAGAGCTAATGATGTGTAACTGAGTTTGGGATCCACAGAAATGGCTTCAGGAAATGGGCAATGCTATATTCCTAACCAGGTTAGTGGCTTTGTAAATACTCCTTTGAATTAGATGTAACTGTGCAATTATATATTTATGTAAATTTTTCTGTATAATGCATTTCAAAATAAAAAGGTTAAATTATACACTTACTATAACTGAATTTTTTAAGTAACATGATAAAAAAATAGTTGACCATGGTAAAGATCAAGCTATTTGGGACAATAAAATTATACTATATTCCATTTAGGCTTACATGATTAAAATGAGATTTAACTAAACTAATAAGGTAACTTATTTGTATTTCAGCATGTGAGTGAGTGTTAATAGCTGAATCAATTTGATATCAACAGAGTTTTAAAATTAAGAATGGGAGGATGATTCTGAGGCTTTAAAGATGGGCAAGCATATTATTTAGAAACTTTTTAAGCCACAAAGCAAACACAATCTATCCTAACAGAGAAGAGATATTGTAAAGTTATAGGGGTATATCAAGGCATTTCAGGATCTAAATACAATCAGATCTTAAAAAGATAATCTACAAAATAATTATTTCACTATGTCTTACCTTGGGTTTTTTCTAAGGGTCTTTACCATATTCTTCTCTGCTCAGCCTCAGATTCCACAGAGTGAGGATGAACCTACCTTTGCTAAGCTATAAGTCTTTGAGATAACACTCTGACGTGGATGCGCTGGTACATGGTTTTGATGTTTTGATCCAACTAACTAAGTTGTAAATACGGTATCCAAATGTTACCTCCATTTTTGCCATTCCTACTAACCACTCCTCATAAACCCTAATTTCTCAGCTACTCGGCTTTATCTCTTTGAGTTGATCTTCACCTCTACTATGCTTTATCTACCCACAGCATGATCCTCTACTGCATGTCATTATTACTTGGAAACATTAAAACCATCAGTATTTCAAATTTAATAATCTTTTCTTTAACCTGAATCTCCCATATTTTCATTTCTCCCACAACTTCTCTAGAGTGTTTTCTATTGCTGTGTTTGAATACCACAGACTAGGTAAATTATAAAACATAGAGTTCATTTAGGTCACTGTTCTAGAGACTGGGAAGACCCATAGCAAGATCATAACATCTGGTGAGGGCTTTCTTGCTGATCATAACATGGAGAAAAGCATCATATTGACAGAGCAAATGTGCTAGCCCGGGCTTTCACCTTCTTCTTGCAAGGCTGTTAACGCCATCGCGAGGTGACACCCTCATTGCCTCATTTAACCCTGGTTAAGACCCTACCTCCAAACACCATTAACATATGAATTTGAGCATGAAGTCTCAAATACAGGAACTTCAGCAAAACACATTCAGACCACAGCAGCCTCTCTCTGAATGTGTCCTTTTACCTCACTGAGCACCCCAGTCCATTGTCTCATCCACTGTGCAGTCATGGAATTGGTTGTCTCTCCTCCCTCATCAGACTGCTAACAAGCCATTTTGCTTACACTTTGCTAATGTCCTAGAATCTGGGTGCTGAGGTTCTGTCAATCTTACTTTGCTATCTCTCAACCTTGAATAATTGCTATTTTTGTGAGACATTTCTAATGTTTGACTTGTGTATTAATTTCCTGTGTAAAGTAGTTTGAGTCTCTGGCAGCCTTCTTTGATTTTATCCCATCTCTGTTCCTGTTGCTCTGAGTTGACAGTGTTTCCTTTAATATAATATTCTCAAACATCTCATGCATGTCCCATACACGTAATGGAGATTCACACGATTAAAAAGAATGTCCTTCACAGGTCTGGCTATGATCCCTACCTCTACTGCACATTACTGCTGAAATGGTGGAATGGATCCACTTGTTAAGGTTCAGTTCTAAAATGTCTGCCAGAACTACCATGAGTGTGCAAGGCAATTAGATCATGGGCTGCTGCGCTCACCAGGGATCCATTCATTGGTGAGCTGAGCAGCTGAATGTGCTGATAGGAGGTAGGGCCTCATTGGAAGTGGGTTGTTGGGGTGTGAATTAAAAAAATATATTCCTATTCCCGGGTCCTTCCTTCTCTCTCTGCTTCCTGTCTGCCACCAGTGGGGCATATTTTCCTCTGCTATGTCACTCTGTCATCCTGTTTTTGCCTTGGAGCCATCTAACCATGGACTCAAACCATTTTCCAAAACAAACCTCTCCTCCTTTAATTTACAGGTTTTGAGTATAGTGTCCAGTGATAGGAAAGTAACTAAGACACAAAGTTAATATTTTTAGGCAAGACTGTCCATCCCCACATTATCTTTCTCTTTAGAGTGCCCTTTTGGGGGGGAGGGTTACCAGGAATTGAACTCATGACCTTGCACTTGCCAGGTAGGCTCTATGCCACTGAGCTATATCACTGGCCCAGATCACACTTTCCTAACATTAAGCCTGTAATATTATCTTTCTTAATCTGAATAGACTGAGAAACTACCAATATCAATATCTGATTAAATTTTGCTTAACAATTTTTTCTTCAATTCATCCGTGTCCTCTAACATTTTACTATAGACAACACAAATCAGGCTACACCTTCAATACTTTACCTAAAAATATCCTGAACTTTACTTACAATTTCCGCTTTGCAAATAACTACAAGATGTAATTTGGGCTTTTTTCCCTCTGTCAGTATTTAACAAGGACAGCCTTAATTCCTGTTTCTAATTGTTTTCTGCATTGCATCATAATCCCTCGCCAGAATGTTTTATTGTTCATATTTATACTAGTATTCTGTTATACATATATATTCCCTAAAACTAAAAGAGCTTTCTCTAGAGTGATTCTAATTTCTTTGTGAACTCACAAGAAAATCACTATGTTTCTACCACAAAATTCTCCTCAAGACAACCTAGGCTTTGGCTGTTATGCACTGCAAAATTCAAATACACAGCCTATAGCTATTACCACATTCCACAGCCATTTGTACGTCATTTGCAAAGCTGTTTCACTAGCACCCTACTTCCCTGAACCAAATCTCGTATTGGATTTCTAGGGCTGCTTTAACAAACTACAATAAGCCAGTGTTTTACCAGATCTTTGGGAAACTGAATTGCTCAACAAAGGACACTATTTAAAGTGAAAATAAACAATAACAAAAATGAAAACACCAGAAATATATTCTTTCAGAGTCTGAGGACCAAAAGTCTGAAATCTAGGTGTAGAAGGACTTCTACTCCCTCCAGAGGCTCTAGGGGAAAATCTGGCCCGTGACTCACCTAGCTGTTGGTAGCTGCCAGCAAGTGTTGATATTCCTTGGCTTGTTGCTCCATGACTTCAATCTGTGCCTCCATCTTCACACTGCTTTCTCCTCTACACATATATGTGCGGCATTTCTATCTGTGCATTTTTCTCAAAATGCACTCTTTCTCTCCATTGTAAGAATTCATGTGACTGCCCTTAGGGCCTGTCCAAGTAATTCAAACTACATTCTTCTTCTCAAGATTGCTAACTTCAACACATTTTTGTTCTATAAGGTAACACTCACCAGTTCCAGAGATCAAGACACAAACATATCTTGTGCGAGACCTCTATTCAGCCTGCTGCAGATGGGTAGTAAGCATTTCTAAAGATAGTGATAAAATTATGCATATTGCTAGCATAATGCAATTGTACTTCAAAAGAAATCAAAGCTCAACCTTTACTGATAGTAATCTTTGTACTTCCTCTCAGATGAGTCCCTGCATACTTTCTCACAGAAAGTTTCAACATCTTTTAAAACTCAGATTCCTGAATCATCTTTCTCCCCTCCTGCAGATGACCTGGCCTTACACTTTACCAGGAAATGAAGTTCACCCATTACGAGCCACTTGGAATTCTTTATTATCTATCCATCCACTTCATTCAGTAAGATATTTAGATCTTCTGTTTGCTTTACATCTAGAAATTAATTTTTTAAATAACAAAGTTGCATGACTATAAGGAGCTTACTTTCTGGCAAGGGAATAAATATTAAAAATAATATGTGACTAACATGTAATATGTTTCATGATAGCAAGAGCTGTGGTGAAGAATCAAGAGTACCAGACTTTTGGGGAGCAGGAGCGAGTCAATACTAAAATGAAAAGATAAATTAAGTTCCACTGAGAAGGGGAATCTGAAGGTAAAACCTGAAGGTAAAAATCTGAAGGAGGTGGTAGAATTAGCTGGTAGATATCTATGGCAGGAGCACTGAGATACAGCAAAGGCAGAGAGCAAGGCCCCACTCTTGGACCATAGTGATTTAAATCACTTGACTGATATCTTTGAAAACGTATGTGGAGGCAAAACTGGGTAGGGTAAGTGACAGGAAAAGGAGTAGCGGACGAAGTCAGAAAGACAAAGACAACACAGAGAAGGCAGATCATGTGGTATATGCCAGCAATTACAGAGACATGGACTTTCATTCTGACAGAAATAGGAAGCCATCCCAGAGTTTTAAGCAAAGGAGCAACATGATTGGACATTGATTTATAAGGTATCATTCTTGTTGCTGAGTTCAAGTAGATTCTGGGGACTAGGATGCCAGTAAGTGTAGAAGCAGGAATACTGGCTGGGAGCCAGTCACAGTAAATAAGTGGAGAAAGATGACGATGGTGGTTACAAAGTGAGAAGATGCAGCTGGAGTCGTCTGGAGACGTGGGAGAAATGAAAAACAGCTGGGTTCTGGAAATTTTGAAAGGAGAAACGATAGGGGAAGTTGTTGATAAGGCATTGAGAAAAAGAAGAGCTAAGGATGGCTTGAGCGACTGGGAAGGTGGAGCTGTTCTTGTCTAAGATGAAGGTTGTCTATGGCCATGCCACACTGAACATGCCCAATCTCATCTGCGTTGAAGATGGCTGAGGATCCAGCTCATCTGAGGGTGCGTGGAGAAAATCAGTGGTTCAGTTCAGGTTGCAGTGAATTGGAGAGTCTACCATACAGTCTATCATATTATACAATTTATTATACAATCAAGGAGACATGTTGAGATTCTCTATTTGAGTGCAGACGTGCAAAGCTGTCTTTAAAGGACAGGTGTGGACTCGAGGAATAACTTCCACATGTCTCCAAATTTTCATCAGTGAACCCCTTTTCTTCTGAGAACAAGAAATGGTGCCTTTCCCAAATCCAACATGTGAACCTAAACCCCGATTTCATTCTTCACTTCTCCACTACAATTCATCCCCTTTAGTTATTTTCTACTTTGTTTAATCACAAAGTCTTTAATTCTTCTCTGGTTTTTAACCTGTACTTAAAACCAACTAGATTATTTTATACCTAACTATTACCTTTCAACTATGTGAGGTGGCAAGTTCTTAAATCACTATTGTTCTCATGTTTCCTCTTTTCTCACTGTGATGATCTTCCATCCTGCAACATTCCAAGTCTTGAAAAAGTTATCTGTATTGATGTCTGTAGAGGACTTTCTATGATCCAAGATCTTATTTTCCTATGCTGATCATTTTAATTACCACCAAACTATTAATGTGACAGACAGGAGCCAATTATTCCTTTCTCCAGTTGGAAAATTTATACATATTAAAATGAAAACATAGATGCATTTTAAGGCAGTAGCAAAGTTCTCAATTGATCTTTGATTCTTTAGTATCAAGGAGAAGAATTGAGATGCAGTAGTTCACCAGTAACCTCACATATACCAAGAACTAGCCTCAGTGCCTTTGCATATGCTAGCCTTTGAATCTAGCACTTCTCTTCTCATGGTCATTCATATCCTCATGCACACATCTGAGACACCTTCTCAGCCATCCCATCTAAACTAGCAAGTCTATCCTCATCACTTTTCCTGTTTTATATCCCTTGGTATTTTTTAATACCTGACATTTCATATATCTAGGTGTTTGTTTTGTTATCTGACTCCAGATACTGGGATGTAAACTTTATGAGAGAAATGACATCATTTCCTCTATTTGTTGCCGAGTCCCAAACATTTGAAGCACAGCCTGGAACTCGGCAGGCTTTAATAAGTGTTTGCAACATGCAAGTGTTTATGGTTGAGGGACCTCAATAAATTCAGTGGCTCTTATGTCCAAGAGCTGGCAGCAAATTTGGCAAACCAAAGCCATGAATTTCCTTCTTTCCCACTCTCCATACTACACTGAACAGAACTGGAATAAAACATGGAGGAGAAAATCAGAGTTGAAAAAATATTTTCCTTTCACCTTAAGCAAGTCTTAGAAAGGATCCAGAATTCCTAGTTTACCTTAGAGCAGTACCTGGAGGAGGAGTGCATAATCAGCACAGGGGCTCCCAAGGCAGATACAGCTTTAGGATAAGTTCACTCCCAGCCACTTCCCTGACTCCCCCACACACACCTTCTAAGAACAAGATTATGTCTGCGATATAAAAATTCAGTAGCTACCACCACTGAAAATGTAAGAGCTGTTTGATTCAGTTGAGCATAGAGCAGTTGTTTCAAGACTCACATATAATAGCAAAGGAGCTCAAGTGTAGAGGTGGAGAGATTCTACTGCATTTCACCAGAAGAAAGAGAATTGGCAAGGGCAGAGTGTAGATGAGAAGAGATCAGGAGAGGGGAAGAGGATAACTCGAGGGCTATCTAAGAACTGAGATTATGTGAAGGTGAGTGAGGAAGTCTCCTACTTACGGATGCTATTTTCAATCTTCAGCTCAACTAGAATAAAGACTCTCCAGGAAACTGTCTTTGTGACCCCTGCCAATCTGCTCCTGCACTTCCTACCTGGATCATGTATCAGCATTTGATGTGTGTAACTCATTTTCTTTGAGCTTTTACGAGGTTTTCGTTGGTGAGACCATCCCACTGTGCTCACATTCTGTTTACCTGTAATGCCACTATATGGTATTCACTGGAAGAGCATTTGAAATGTAGGATGAAAGAAAATGAAAGCTTGTCCTCACCTTTAATCACATATAGAGAGCTGAAATTAGATCCCACCTACTGGGAAGGCAGAGAGCCTGTGTCACCCAAAAAAGCTCAGCCCCCTTGACACATCCAAAGTTTCACATCCCTGCCCCCTGGGCTTCAGCAGCAGGGGTTCCACAGCTGTGCCCAAGATAAAAGCACTGTCCCCAGCTTGCTCTGAGGCAAAGACAGCCTGCTTTTAATTAGGTGCAGCAACCGTTGTTAGATTTGTATTTTTCTATCATTTTTTCTTTCTTTCTTTCTTTTTTTTTTAGCTTGATGGCATGATGTGTGTCACATACTTAATTAAAGAGGATCTAATGAGTACTTCTAACAGCCCTGGGGTCAGAGGAGTCACTGCAGAGATCCATGCAAATGAGTTGGGCTTTATTGCTTCCCCAGTGAGCAGGAGAGATGTTGTCCAAAATGGCAGAGTCAGTGGGAGCCCATCATCTTTCCAACTTCTACAGCAAAAACCCAAGGGAGGCAAACAAAGAGGTGGGGAGTAAAATTTGCAGGCTTTGTGTCTGGGCCCAGAAATAAGTCTAAATGTGTAATGGGGCTGTCTAAACTCTACAAAATAAAGAATACAAGCAAGTCAATTGGGGCCACAGCGTAGGCCAAAGAGAAGATCATCAAGACTCAAGACCCAGGAACACAACTGTGGACATAGAAGATAAACCAGAAAGGAAGAGTGATGGAAGGAGAGAACAAAAGAAATGTACCACTGCATTTGGACTTTTTGTTTTGAATGTCATTATATGCATTTTCTCCATCATTCTCTGTTCTTATATCTGGGGAGTATTGTTCATGGCACAAGCTTTCTGATTTGTCAACAGACATATCCGTACCCCACTTGACACTGAGCAGATTCTTCAAGACAGGACTTCCTAACTCTCTGCTCCTAGGACTCCTGTTAAACTTGCTGTGCTGTATCAGGTATCCTACTGTATCAAAACTACCTCTCCAGTCTCTCTGTCCTCAATGACTAAGAGTTGACTGACTCTCAGATTTTGTTTCTTTGATTTTGTTTTGTTTTTGTTCATTGTCTTTGATACATGTCTAGTCCCTATCCCAGTGCCTGGAATATAATATGTCCTTAGTAATCTATTATTGAATGAGTGAACAAACAAAATGCAAACAGTCTGAATGGAGGCCAGTCTCAGTATACTTGTAACCAAAACAGACTGCAAATTAGCTTCTGAAAGCATTCAAGAGTTCTTTAGTTTAACTGAAAGTCAGCTAGTTGGGCACATAGAGAATGGATATTATACCAGATTTCTTTGAAACCCACCCTATGTTAAAAGATAGACTGAGCAATTTAACCCTTTGTCCTTAACTAGAATCTAGTTTTGGAAAAAAAAATTTCAGCTATGTGGGCCATTTTCAAGATAATGGGAAAATGTTGGTATTAAAAGAAATTCAGAAATTAATTTTTGTTAATATGATAACTTTATATAATGCAGGACATTGCCTTTGCGGTGATTTTCAAAAGTAGTCAGAATGGTTTGACACTCATCAACTGGACAAGAAGGGAATCTCTGTTCTCTCTCCATGACGGTGGGCATTTTTACACCTGTTTTGACCAACAGCACTCAGCCAGTGAGATTTTGTCAATCCCGGCTGCAACACAAGGCCATGCAGTTCCTCAGGGGTCTCTAGACCATCCTTCTCCAGAAAGCTCTTTGGTGGAGTGCCTCCCCTAAGAGCCCAAATACCAGTGCTAGGAGATGTCAAAGCCATAGGTGAGGGCTGTGGGTGGGTGCTCCTGTCTATAGGTGCACCTCCATTTTGACCTCGAGTCATTCATGGGGTTATCTGATGCCCCTGTCATTTGAATATTTCCAGCTAAAATCCCAGACATCAGGGTCCAGGGATAATCCATCCCTCTGTATTCCCAATACTACTCATACTTGATGAAATAATGCTCAAAATTGTTATATTGCCACTAAGTTTGGGGTGGCTTGTTTAGGAGAAAAGTGAAAAAGAACTATTCTTGATTTTTGGGAGAAGATGCATGCTAAAAACTCCGGGGATAAAGTGCTTACTTTTCGTGGTTTTGAATGGGCAAAATAGCCAGGTAGACTAAACAAACTCACAAAAACATTGTCAGTCATCAAACCTACATGCTGAACTATTTTTCCAACCTTCCTTTAATCTTTAAAGTTTGCCTAACAAGTTTTTTTTAAAGTGCTTTTAAAAAAACTTTCTTTCCTGAAGTTCTCTTCATCAAAGAAATCTATATTCATCTCTTGAAAATATTTTCTTTTTTTTTTTTTTTTTCGGTACCAGGGATCGAACTCAGGACCTTGCGCTTGCCAGGCAGGCGCTTATTCCACTGAGCTATATCCCCAGCCCCTTGAAAATATTTTCTACGCCTCATAAATCCAGTTTAAAAAACTATCTCTTCAAATGACCCCTGCTCCTTTCTCCTACATGTGTCACGGACATTTTCCTGGCTGACTCTCCTTTCCTAAAGGACAGAACACAAAACCACCCCTCTTCTTCAATATCTGACACCTTACAAGGCAGAAGAATGGATTAGAATTGTTAGAGAGAACCTCTTTTTTTTTTTCGCAGTACTGGGGATTGAACTCAGGACCCTGCACTTGCTAGGCAAGCACTTATTCCACTGAGCTATATCCCCAGCCCCGAATGGATTAGAATTGTCATTATCAATATTTTCATATGTTTGCTTTCAAATTAATGGCATAATTTTTTAAAGACTTTTAAAAACTAGTAAGATGAATAAAACAGAACAAAAGTTCTTCATTAAATTAGATATTTGTTGGTAAAACTAGGGCAAAAGATTCCTGCATTCAAAACTTAAAAATTTCCAGGGCAAAGCTATACCCTATAATTGTCATCAAAAGAAAGAAAAGCATTTTCTAACTCATTGTATGGCAAATCAAACAAAAACGGAGGAAAATGGTCTGATCAAGAGCGTTTCTGCCTCTATCCTAACATTCAACCCCAGGCTTCCTTTACTGCATACTTTACTCTTAATAGCCCAGCGGGAAGCACTTCCTCCTTCCTCAGCCTCTGTTTCTTCCCCACCAGCTATGTGCCTCTGCTCTTGAAGGCGGGCTCTTGTCAGGAGCAGAACCAGGATGAAACTTGGAACCCCAATGCTAATATACACAAAATCCTTTACATCTTTGATATTTTCTTTAAATAGACCTCCCTACAGGACCGCAAATACTGAAATCTACTTGATTCCCTGATAACACTACTTCCTGTATACGCTCTTTAGCAGCACCACCACCAACAACAATAACAATAATAATATTGGTAATGAAAGAGGGGGGAAGGGTATATTTACTGTTCACGTCAGAGATTAGCTAATCTGTTTGCCACCACAGCCAAATATCACCACTCGCTTTCCACCACTCAGGTCTTGAGCCCGGAATAATTCCCTTCTGACTGTGCCCTCCTCACGCTCCGCCTTGCCTTTGCCCTTCATGCCTGCTAGGCCGCGTTCCAGCACCAGTCCCAGGAGCCCTGCCCCTCGCCCGCCTCCTACCTCAGTGGCTCCATTCTTAGCCGGCTCCTCTCCCTACTCACCGAACCCTGTGCTAATTCCTTTGCGTCCCTTTCCTCCACGAGGTTTTCCTTGGCATTCTCAACTTGGGAAACTGTACTTTGCTTTCTGTATTCACCCTCCAAGGCTGTAAAATGCATCTGCAGGGAGGCAGGTGTGGCTGAGGATCCAGGACATGCTCTGCATGTCTGAGGCCCTTGGTTCAATACAAAATTTTTTTTTCATGAAAATGTTTAATGTTTGTTAACCACAAGTCTTCTTAGGTATTTTAATTGAACACTGAACTCACCTGGCATTTTCATCCTGGGAATCTTTTCGTCCATAGCAACTCATTGCATTTCCCCTGGAAACTGCCTGAACTCTATATCCTCGCTTGTGCAGTTCACTCACGTTCAAGCAGATGATCCTAACAATATTTACGTAATCTGCCGGGAGCCTTCAACGCTGTTCTTTGCTGATCATCTCATTCAAAGCTCCTAAATAGAAGAACTGGGCTTCTTATAACCAAACTCACCACCTAGGTTCTTTTCCACCACTTCTTTATCAAAGATCTTACTCTACCAAACTTCCTCCCCCACCTTATAGCTTCAATTATTCTTTCTTCTCTGTTTCTGCTCTACTCAGATATGTGTTTCTCGCTCCTCACTTGCCAAATAAAATTTCCTCCCCTCCCTTGCCAGCCATCTCCTGCTACCTTTAAGCAGCTGCACTACCCCCTCAACCACACTGTAGGCTCCACCCAGGGAAGAGAAACACCTACGCATCCTCCTACCCACGCTTTCAGCCACCCTGGCCAAAACCGTCTCCCACACCAGCCTCCAAAGCGGTCCCCGTAAGGGTGCCAGTGACCACCAGATCACTAATGCTGATTGTTTCTTAGTCCTCATTCCCTTACTTTTCTAAAGCAGCTGAAGCCTCTGATAAACTTCTTTCTTATGAAATTCTATCCCGCTTGAATCTTGTTCTCTTATTTCCCTCTCTTCATTTTCAATTTCTCTTTGTCAAAAGTAGACCCTTGAAATTATCTTTTACCACCTGATCCCATAAATCCCTTCCTTTTCCTAAGCACCTTTTAACCAGCACTTCTATGCAAACTTATACAAATACATATTTTTGATCCCTGCCTTTTCCTGTTCTCTAGTCTGGAATTGCCAGAGTATTACAAGGCACCCCTATACGTTTTACAGATTTAAGTACCGACATCTAACTCCAGACCCCCAAACCAAGCTTTTCACCACCATCATCTGACCATGTTTATAGAATGAAATACTTCTCAGTACATACACCACCAACTCCATCAACTTGGCCTGAACATACCAACTCCTAGTAGATTATCTCACCAGCCCTTACCCAGGCCTTGGTTGCACATACAGTGGGGCTCTCACCATGAAACCCTTCTGTTCAAGAGCCTGTAGAGGATCTCTACAGCTGTAAAATCAAATCCAGGCCCTTTGGATTGGCAGTCAAGTCTTTCCATGCTTTTTCCATCCTACATTTCCAGCAGTTTACCTCTTCTTCTGCATGCATTTATTCATGAATCTGATGAGCCAACACTTGGAGAGTTAAAATGCTTTTTAAAATAGAGTGTCCAATTTATTGCACTTAATGAGTATGGTCTCTAGTTATATCCATTTACCTACAAAAGCCTCAGGTTTATCTTTTTTATAGCTGAGTAATACTCCATTGTATTAAAATACCACATCATTTTAATCTGATCTTCACCCAAAGAAACTTCATTCCAATGCAACTTCCTAAGCAAGCAATGTTTCTAAAGAATTGGGATTGAATCTCACTGGGCCATGTTCAATTGTCTTTGACTAGAAGAACCACACGATTTATATAATCTGTCACTTTTCTTGAGGCCACTTAATTTTTTAAGTGGCCAAAACGAACTAAAACTAGAGAATGAGCACTTGGGTTTTCCATCCAGGCAATTATAAGTCTAAGACACACATTTAGTCTTTGAGGGGTTCTTTTTGTTTTCTCACTTCAGACTCTACCATCAGACTGGCTTTTTTCTAAATGTGAAATCAGGTATCTGAATTCTAATTCTGAACTGACCAGATCTCATTGTGACCAAAAACAAACAATACATTTTCTAGGCTCCCATTGTCTTATCTGTAATATAACAGAAATAAGAAATCCCCCACTCTAATCTCAAAGCCCAGGGACTATGCACCGACTAGGTACTTAATGATTAAAATGCTAAATGGAGGAATAGCTGCTTTGAGGATGAATGAGTTAAAGGGGTCACACTTTGAAAAAAAGGAAGCAATAATTTAAATTGGTATAACATGCTACAAAAGAGTGGATGATGAGCATGCCAACTCCTTTGGTTGAAAGGATTAAAGCATCTCACCATCCTTCTGTTTCCCAAGTTCTCAGACTCTCCTTATAAAAGGCCTTTACAGTAGCAACGTACATCTTGCTGAGCCGGTTTCCACCCATTACAAGCACTTGGGGATCTGACTAAATATCAATAATCTCTCCAGGATGCCTGTTTCCAGTTCCTTTTAGCATTAGATGAGCCTAGAGAGCTGAGAGGCTCAGGAGTGCAGCACTAGTTCCTGGTTCCTACCACCTGATCTGTCTTGCTCCTCCCATGACCTCAGCCTGCAAGCAGCCCCCAGAGGTTCTTCCCTTGCACGCGAAGCCTTCAGCTCACTCTGACTGGCTCTGGGAATCTCAGCCTCTCAGCTGGGAAGCAATGGCTGAGATAAACCTTGGCACCACAAACCCTACAGCCATAAATTTCACTTACATCTAGTAAAACACAGGCATCCAATTAAACCCATAATCCTATAAACTTGCCAGCAATCAAGCTCACGGTTTAAAATGAAGACGGACAGGTGCACTCAATCAATACCACAGAGGTTACAGCCTGCATTCTGTAGGCTGTTCCAACATCGAATCTTCTGTTGTTCTTGCTGCTGTTTGTTTTCTGCCTGGGTAGAAATAACAAATGCTCTTGCTTACTCTTCTCATACAGTGTCCTGTGCAGTGGTGTGTGGCTGAGCCCCGAGGCCCACTATATGGGAAGCATTTCTCACTGCGGCCCTTCTTTGGGCACCATCTGGTGCCCCAGTCCAGATGGTCAAGGTCTGGCCAGACCATAGATTTAGAGTCCAGAGTGACTGCAATGCACTGGTGATTTCCTCATCCTGGGAGGAGACCTCTGCTTCAAGGGTCTCATTGGAACTTCCATCAGTTTCATTGGCCCTCTGGCCGCCACCAGGAATTGCTGCCCACCAGGATCAAATAACACTGTACTGGGTTGCCATGGTTATCCAATTGACAGGAGACTTGGTTAAAAGATTAATACATTTGATGAGTATTTTTTAAAAATAGCAATTTTACAGGCAATAACCATGTGGAACTGTGTATGAATTCCAGCAGCTTCCTCATGACTCATCTGTGTCCTGGTGCATCTCCTTCCTCCTCCTTCTGTACCGAGGCCAGGCCTCCTCCTCACCTTTCTCTTCTCCTCCCTCCACAAACCTTTTCTCCTTCTGTCTTCTGTCCACCTAGCTAACACCTAACCAGCATCTACTGTGCAGAGAACTCTGCAGGCTTCCGTTCTCTGCAACTCCTTATTAAAACAAACTTACCTGATCTTTACTACAAGTGCAACTGTAGCTTTGTTTCCATCATGCTCTAATTTTTGCAAGAACAAAGAGCTTGTATGTGCCTCTCCAAGGATTTCCTGGACTATGAATGTAATATCTCCCAAAGCTTCCTTCACCTCCAGAATCAAGTGAATGAAAGATTCACAATGGGAAATATAAATATATCTAGGCAACACATCTGTCATGTGCTGCAGTCAAAAAAGATTTCAGTGGCTAAAGACTCCTCTCTGAAAATTATAAATGGAGTTTCCAGTTGGATCTTTTGACTATTGGCTTCTCTGCTGTGGATGTCCACTGTTGCCCCAGGCACGGCATTTGCCAAGACTTGTTCATTTCCCTGAGGGCCTGAGTCATCATCTCACATAGAAGAAATGTTCCTGGCAGCACGCAAGTTTCATCCATGCAAGTAACAGCCTGTGTGAGACAGGAAGGTTTTGGAAGAAATTCAGGCTTGTTTCTCATGTAAGGAATCTATATTTCACTTACCCAGGGATGAGGCAATTATTGAAGTCTGGGAACAAGGGGGGTGTAGGTGACAGAAAGAGGATTGCTAAGAAAATCCTACACATACCAATAAGTCTTTCCTTAAAAATCATGCAACTCATATCCATAAATAATTTTGTATATTCGCATATAGACATGGTACTGCTGAATGGCAGGTTAGTTCCATGACTTTCATTGGTTAGATCCTAAGGCTGCAGGAAAAATAAGAGCAAGTCTTCTTTTACCCCCCTCAACCTCCGCAGCTGGCTGTATGTAGACCAGAGAATAAATGCTACCTGATTCTAGGCAGGCCAGCTGACTGGACAAAAATAGCTCCAAAATGGGCTCTAAGAGCCTAGAAACATTGAGGCAGACCTGAAAACAATCAGAGCTGGTGACCCGGACACTGGATTTAGCACCTCCCCTTACAGAGCCTTGTTTAATTTTCAGCACAAGCCCTTGACTTGAATATTGTGTTATTCCCATTTTTCAGGTGAAATTTCATAGCCAGAACCAAGACAGTGTGGGTATTCTGGTTTTGTACCTTGGCTCTGGCTGTGGCATCCCGCTGCCTCATGGAGCTTGGGTTGTGTGGACACCAAAGAAGAAAAGTCCATGTGCTGTTGGACCATTGGGCGAACAAAAATATTAGCCATCAGACTCAGCTGCAGAAGATTCAGCTCTCTCCTGCCTCTCCAAACCTGGTGATAGGAATAATCCCAGAAAAGGAGTAGACTTCAGCGAGGGTGGATAATCTCCTCCATGATGCTGGTGGATAGGAAATATATAGATACATATATACTCTGTCATTAAAATAACCCCATTTTTCTAAGCTCCTAATAGGATTATTCAAAATGTTTAAAGCAAAATCCCAAAGCTTGTTATTGGTTTGCCAAAGAACTAAAGTCCTTTTTTAAAATTTTAATCTTTCTATGAATGTCAATTCTGAGTCAAGCAAACAAATGGACACTGGATTTTCAGCTATGCTGGTCACTCAGCCAAGAACTTCCCAGGCCTCGTGTATCCCATCTGCACTGAGCCACAGAACATGGCCCCTCCTTTAGTCATTCTTTGACTTTCACTGCTTGGACCTCTTTGCTCCTTCTATACCAAGACAAAAACACAGAATGTGCTGTGTATGGCGGTACATGCCTGTAAACTCAGCTGCTCAGGAGGCTGAGGCAGGAGAGTCACAAGTTCAAGACCAGCCTGAGCAATTTAAAGATTCCCTCTCAAAATATAAAATTAAAAAGGGAATGCATCTTAGTAGGAGAAAGCCCCTGGGTGCAATTCCCTGTTCTGCCACCAAAACACACACATAATCACAGAATGCTTTCAGGTTTAGCAAAATTTTCTAACAATCATTTGCAGATGCAGACAGTCATTCTGTGCATCCCCTTAGCACTCAGCTTCATAAGAAGAATTAGTACAGCAGTTGTCTGAAAGTCGTTTTGCAAATGCTCTTCAATCATTTTAAGTTAATGTGTTTTTTCCTCATCAATTATATTTATAAGGAATTTGAGGACTGAGATTAATGTCTGTTTGTCTATTTCCTTATTTGGGAATGTTGGTCCCTTTTCTCTAACTGCAATTCTCCATTATCCTCCTAATTCATGAAAGCCCACGCTTCAGTATATGTGCAATGCACAGTGCTGACAACTTGGACACAGGTGCATCAGGGCTAGAGGTCACCTTTGACAAAGACTCTCTGCTCTTTGAAGTTGTGATCCTGAGTTGAATTAAACTATGGAGGCTCAAATGTTAAACAAATAGAGATGAAAACATGCAGCAACTCTTTGAAAGAGCAAAATACCCAAGCAGAGGGAGAAGCACGAGATGCACAGAGATATAATATCCTGAGTGGACAAACAGCTATAAATAGTTTTACAAGGAGTTTATGGAAGTCATTTACGAAATGCAAAGCAGAACCTCATCCATCACTTCTGCACGTTTCTTCTGCCTCCTGTCCTCCTCTTCCCATTCTCTTTCTCCTTACCAATATCAGCTATGCCGTGGCCATGCATGACACTGAGATTACGGTTTAAATGTCACTTCCCTTGAGGATTCTTGCTATGGCCATTATCGGCACTGTCCACTCCTCCTACAGGCCCAGGAGGCTGGACAGCTGTGCTATAGGGGAAAGAAACTCTCAGTGTGCTAGATATCTGGTGTGACTTCCTGTTCTCTAAAATCGAAAAACGAGTTTTAGGAACATGGGAGGTTAAGAGCAGAATATATTTATTGGGGGAAGAAGCTTCTGTCTGAGAGAGACAGAAGGGGTTCCGAGTGTGCTATTGAGGATCCTGCCTTTTTGGGGGATTTTTATAGAGCAAAGCCACAAGGTGAGATGGGTCCAAAAATGGGGAAAAAAGTGCAGTCAAAAGGTGAGCATGAGGTGGGACAAAACTATGGTCAACCAATAAGATTACAAGCCTAATTGCTCTGGTAATATTGATTAAATCAGGATCAAATGGAAAAGCAAGTCACGCAGCAACTAGACATGAAACAAAACACTGGCTTTTCCTGAGGGGGTTGGCTCTTCCTGGCTTTCTCAGGGCGGTCAATACCTATTTAGAATATCAATCACTGACGTTTATCCTTAGGAAGTACGTGGGCACATTCCTTTCATGTTTTGTGTTGAGGTCTGGCCCTCAATGGAGGTGCCTGTCTCTCACACAACTGCAAAGTATCTCCTTTGAGGGCCTGGCCCAGTCTAAATTCTACCTAATTTCGCTGTATACAACAGCTGTCCCTTCTAATGCCCAGTTCCCATAGCACGTTGAGTTACCTCCACTCATTCTTCTGCTCTATCAAATCTCATGCTTTTTGTTTTTCAGTACTGGAGATTGAACCAAGAGCCTTTGCACGGAGCTACCTCCCCAGCCATGTTTTAAAAATTTGAAACAGTGTCTGGCTAAGTCGCTCAGTTTTCCAGGCTGGGCTCAAATTTGTGATCCTCCTGCCTCAGTCTCCCAGAGTGCTGGGATGACAGTGTGCACCACCACACCCGGTGAGCTCTTGTTCCTTTTTTAAATTTCCACTGGAAAGGACATGCAGTGAGGTCACTGAGCACTTTCTAAATACTTAATGAATATGCGAATAACAGAAAATTAATGAGTGGCGCATAATGCAGATTGCTGTCATGTTCCTTCTCAGCCAGGTTCTGTCTCCACTGTCAGTCTTCTGTGCGTGTTTCCCTCTAAACACTGTAAGGTCAGTGGAGGAAGCAGGTAAGAGGCACAGAAACAGAGGAGGAAGTTTTATTGGAGCAGAGGTGGAGGGCAAGTCTCTAAGGATAGAAACCAGGCCAAGGAGCAAGGAGTCCGGCTTTATATAGAGGTAGAGGGGCCAGACCATTAGGAGTGGCATGAAAATTTGGGCAGAGTGGATTTGAATATGGCTTTGTTTGAACGGGCAGGACATTTTTAGGAGAGGTTGACATTTATGAATTAAGTTAGAGCAGGATGCTGGTCATGGGGCAAATTAAATTAGAGCAGGATGTCTGTTGGGTGCAGAGTTGGCGTTTGTCATTTTGCCATGGGGTTAGAACTGAAATGGACTCTTACAAACTGCTAAAACTAGAAGGCCACACCCTGCTACCTGGTGGGCCTCGAGTTTTGCAAATAATGCCAGAATGTTACAGTGTAGTAATGAAATTATATTTATTTTTAGAATGTTACTTCCTCCTGTAACTTTATGATACTGGGTACACGTCTGCAAACAATGGCATGACATAGTTGTATCCTAGCTAGGTTCTTGGTGAAGTCCAGCGAGAGTGGGTCATCTGACTGAGAGACACGGGATGAACAGTTGATATTATTGTGAAAGAGACAATTAACATGATGGGGTCATTAAGCTGCAATGGAAGAAAGCACACTCCACATTTCCCCAAGGCAATCAGGGTGCCCCAAGATGGGAGACAGCCTGTGATACTAAAAGTAATTGAACATACTGTACCTCCTTTTACAGGTCTCTTGGGTCCGAGTTTCAACAGAATCTGTATCTGGGGAGACTCGGAGGATGTCCGTTGCACTCAGATGCATGCAGCTTTGAAATTAAGTGACTCAAAGACAGGGAAGAGATGGTGAAAGTGCTAACAAGGGCAAGGGGAGGTAAAAATTCTAACAGAGGAAATTGGAAAAATGGTCACTCAAAAATTTGCATGTCAAAAATATTGGAAAGAGGGGACTTGAGGAGAAGCTAATGGTTTTTGAAAATTATTTTTTTCTGCAGCAAAATATCTGAGCTGGAACTTCATCTTAGAAAATCCATGCCACATAAAGTCCCTTATCCTTTAAGCGTAGAATAGACAAGTCTGTTTTACCTTCATTTGTCTCTTCCTTCCCTCTTGTTGCAATGGGCACGCCGTTCGCTCGCTTACTCAAGTGACAAGAAATAGCCTTAATTCCTCCTATACTTTCACTTCCATCAACTGATGGTACAGCAAATTCCTAGTATCACTTGAGTCTGTCCCCTACAGGCCCTTTTCCGTGGTCACCACCTTCACCAGATCAGTCCTTTCCCCCTGACTGGCTGAGACGTTACTAATCCTACTCATCCCTAAGCCTTCCCAGACCACTCTCTCTAGAGCAGACCTCTTCCATAATTCTTTCCCTTTATTGTTCCCTTCCTGATTTTCACAGCTTTAAGCATTTGTGGGGATTTTTCTTGCATGTTCTTGGATCGTCCACAGGAAGATAACTTCCCTGAGGCCAGGTGCCACCCAGGACTATATTTTTCACTGTGTTATCCCCAGAGACCACCTTAAATATAACAAGCTTTTGGTTACTTGAGTAAACTCCAGCAAGTTCAATAGGTTTTGAAATAAAATACAAAGGTGATATAATTATACAGAAATGTACTTTGATGACTTTTAGGACATATAACATATTCCTGATGAGACCTAATTTACTGAATGGATAAGACGCACTTATAGCTGGCAGCATCTGTTTGTACCCACCTGTGTCCCAGTAATGAATGCCAAGTTCTTAGAAATAGTCTGCTCCCTTATGAAAGCAGAAGCTGTGTTTAAATTTAATAGAAGTGGACTGGATAATAGGACATTTTGACTGTATTTTCTTGAATTGTTTTCTAGTTTTCTTACCTGTATGAATCTTTTCAAGCCAACTGTAAGATCCTCGATATGAAGGGCTTTGCCCTGTATTTTCTCATTATTAAAAGTCTAAAAACTGCAAGCTTTTCTTTCAGTTAACTCTAAACAAAGAACTTACCCTTTATATTTTCAATAAAGGTTTGTGTGTGTGTGTGTGTGTGTGTGTGTGTGTGTGTGTGTGTGTATGAGAGACAGAGAGAGAGAGAAAGAGAGATCTTGACACTTCCCTCATCACTGTCACAGCGATGCCTACAAATATTGTGTTAGCATCTCATATTATCTACTAATCCAGGTGAAGGTTATTTATGCTGTGACTCCTTGGTATGTTCTATTGCTATTCAGAATACAAGTGAAAATATGGTGTGGTTTAATTTCATGTAAATAATCTATAGTTTTAGATCTATGAGGGTAGGAGACCAAGTCTGTTTTCATCATTGACTTAGCTGTCAGCACAGGACACTACTCCTGGTGCCTTTTAGTTTCGAGTGACAGGTAAGTTTGGGTGATTCCCATGGTACAGTGCCTCTGCTCCTTGCTCCACTCCTTCCTGGACTCATAATGAGCACTTTTAAAACAAACACTTGTTAGATGTCCTGAGGAATTTAGCTTCTGTCAAGTCAGTGTTTTCCTATGGGCTCTGTTCCCCCAGCTAAGTAATTTCTGGGAAATAATATCTTCCAGCTGTTTGAGCAGCTACATGGCTTATCTGTAGGCAGTTTTTAAACACAGTCCAAATAAATAAGGGGCCTAGGGACCTCAGAGGCTCATTTAGTACTGGCCAGTTGCAAGAGCATCCCCCGGGTCTGAGCCCAGAATTGTCCTCAGGAAAAGAACAGCTGACCTCCGCTCTGGCTGGCACATCCAGAGTTAACACTTAAAGCATTTATTCCTGTACCTTCTCTGCACTCAGATAACTCAGAAATGGCTGGATTAAGAATGTCAAACGTGGCCTTTCAGTAATCCTCAGTGCAGAAGGCAGCAGAGTTAAATTTGAAGGGAAAATGGTTAAAAGATAAAAAGGTTCGGAAGAGGAAAATGCACATATTTCCAAAACCCTTTGCACCGAGAAGGCAGCTCAGCATTTTGTGCATATTGGCCAGGGGCCCTCTGGTGTGGGCTGCAGGACCAGCGATACAGAAGGTTCTTCCCATTTGCAGTCTCACAACTGGGGAAGCAGCGTCCTGTTTTTCAGCCCTGATTCTTCAGCAGTTGGGGCTGTTCCTGCCACTGACAAATTGTGGAATCACAGACAAATAATTTAGCCTTTAAGACTTTGCTTCTCCTTCGGAAGCAGAGTGATGAGAAATACCCATCTTACACAGCTGTTACCTCAAGTGGATCCCTGGTAACCCTTCCTACAGGGTGTGGCGCATAGTAATTGCTTACTAAAAGTTATGCATACAGCCACTGTCCTCCTCCTCATTAGTCTTCTAATGCTGTAGCCCCCATCTGTTTCATCTTCTTTCCCAGCACCATAATGTGGCTCGGCAGCACCGTAAGGTGAGGTCTCATTCCCACAGCCCCTCCCTTGCACTCCCAGAGGCAAGCTTTTGCAAACTGCTGCCTGCAGAAGGGTACTAGCTCTGAGGCAAGCTGTCTGGCTTCCAAACCAACCCATTTAACACACCCCAACGTCCCTGCGCTAGCCACCCCGTCTTTCACCCTGACTCCAGTGATTCTAGCAGATGAATCCTTCCTGCCATGGTCAGTGTGGACATTCCACTGCCCCTGCCTAGCCCATCCACACCCTGTGTCCTTGCTTAGCTGCCTTTCAGCTACCTTTCCTGTCCTCTTCATTTCTGCTTCCTCTCATAAGTGCGGCTCAGGGCCACTTTCTCCAAGAAGTTACTGCGGGCACATATCTCCCATTCTGAATTTCTTTTATCCTTCATTGCCCATTTCTCTGTTTTTAGGATCTCAGTTAATCAGACATCACTTCATTCATAATTAATGTAGAATGATCTATTAGCGTACAAATAAATCTTGTTTCTGTCTGTGCAACTTTGGGGGAAGTTATATACACTCTCTGGGACTTAATGTAACATATATGGCATGGCACTAATTACATACAGCGTAAGAAGACTGTAAATGAGCTAATGTAAGAGAAATTGTGCTATAGCACAGGTCCGGGTTCACTTTAGGTGTCTGATAAACACTGGACGCTGTGTTCTGTATTTGTGTATGTCTTTGACTTCTCTGGGGGCAGAGCTTGTGTATTTCTCTGCATGCTCCATCTTGCCCGGAAAACTGCAATACTTGCAGGGATGACTGCTACCTATTTGTGGAATGCATGAGTGGATCAACTCTACTTCTATCCACAAACCTTCTGCTCTCTCACCAAGTCTGCTTGCCATACAGCTATTTCGGTGTTTTCTTTTGTGTGAGAGTGTGTATATGTCTGCACGCACACACACAGGATTGTTTGGTGATTCATCGAATAAATGCATCCCTATATATGCAATAATTAAAACTTTTGGGGGATCTTAAAATTGACTTTCAATACCAAGGTCTTACAAAGACTGAAATTCTGCCCTTGGAGATATTCTCATGAAGGTTAAGCACTGGACTTGCCCAGCAGTCTTTTTAAATGCCAAAACCCTCTATGGAGGTCGCTCCATCTTAATGTGCATTTAATTTTCAGGCATTTTTTTCCTCTCTGCAAAGGCTACAGGGGAGGATATGTAGGGAAATGACAAGCTGGGAACTGCAGACAAACGTCACCTAGGGCTTCCTGAGTACAAATTCCTCCTTGTCCATAGGTGCTATCACTATAAATATTGCCGAAGCAGCTCATCCCCTACCCCAAACCTTTCCAAGCTACGGGAGAAGAGGCTGGGTGTGGGCCATTAGCATTCACTCTGATGACTTCCATTAAATGCTAGCCTTCCTGACACTGCCAGGAGACCGAGGTCAAGTCTCCAGAACTAAAACAGTATAATTATTTTCAGGTAATTGTCCCTATCCTCAATGCTTAATGGGACACAGTAAAGATCCAAAGCTATGATGCCTACTGTCTGCTCCAAACACAGAAGAGACATCTGTAAATAAAAGAATATTTAAGAAGAAGCAAGGAAAACAGCACTGAGTTTCCAAAGCTCAGTGTCAGCCAAGGGTCATAGCCAGCCAGTGTGGTAGCCGTGGTCCTACTGGTGTTCTTTGCTCTCTCAGCACTCTTAGAGTCCTCCCTCTTGATTTGATGAGTCCAAACAAGTTGCTTTGTAGAATGTTTCTTGTCATTTCCAATTTCTGTGAAGCAAACTACCCACAGCCTAAAATAACATGGACATCTTATCTCACAGTTGCCAGGGTTCAGTAGCCAAAATCTAAGGTAGCTGGGTCCACTGCTCAATGTTTCCTAAGGCCAAAGTCAAAGTGGGCAGGGGCTACCTTATCACCTGAGCTACCAGGACCTTTTCCCAGCTCACTCACTGCTAGAGTTCCTTGCAGCTATAGGTCTGAGCCTTTCACTTCTAATGGCCACCCACTGTCTCCTGCCATTCCACTCTCATGGTTAATGGTAGATCGTTTCTCCCAGAGAAAGGACCTCCCCCTTACTTAAGACCCAGTCTTCATTGAGTCAGGTCCTCCCAGGAGAATCTGTCTCCCAAATGATTACTCTAAAATCATCTGATTAGAGACTTTGCTTACTTTTGCTCTATATGTAACACACTCGGGGGGCTGACTGTCCAACCATCTCACAACCTACTTGTGGTCCAAGGGGTGGAAAGGCTTGTATATTCATAAGACTCATACTGCAGGAGGTAAGAGCCTTGGAGCCTGCCTTGGAATTTCATAATCACATCCTGCATTCTGGGTCTATCTAATTGATTTGACCTTCTGCTTCCTTATGATCAAATTAAGCTACACACTTTTGATGAGTTGCACATAAAGCATTGGATGCAGGTTTCATTGTCTCCGGCATCTCTGGTTTCTCCTATCCACGTCCACTCACACACACTTTCTCCTCACTCCGTCAGAGGCCACAGGCTTCCTTTCCACTTCTCAGAGTCTGACAGGAACCCTCCTTTCCCCCTGAAGCTGTTCTACTTCTATCTAATGGCTCTAATCCTATCACAAAGTCAGCTGACTGAGCAGACACCTCCCTAGGTGTTTCTCTGTCTTAGTCTATTTGGGCTGCTATAAAATGTCTTAGATTGAGTTATTTATAAACAACAGAAGTTCATTGTGTGTAGTCCAGGAGGCTGGAAAGCCTAAAACCAAGACACTGGTAGAATTGGTGGCTGTCAAAGGCTGCGCTCTGCTTGTAAGATGCTGCCGTCTTCCTCTGTTCTCCCGTGATGGAGAAGTGAGCACTGTGGCCTCACATGGTGAAGGGGCCAAGGGAGCAGCCTCCAGCTCTCCTGTAAGGGCACTAATCCCACTTGTAAGGGTGGAGCCCTCTTCCTAAAAGACCCTGTCTTAATATTATTAGGCTCTACCATGCGAATTTGGGGGTGACACCAATAGCAAAAACATAGCAACCCAATAAGCAGAAGTATCTGACACTGGGTGGGACACAGATCCTGGAATGAGGCTTTCTGAAATTGAATTCTGACTTCAGCACTTACTATTAAGTGATTAAGCTTTCCATATTCCCGTATGGAAAAAAATAGATATTAATATCTCCATATCAAGCCCACTTTCAACATTTTTAGGTTGTAGAGCAAGAATACAAATGGTGGCCTATGTATAATCTTATGTCAAAATATTCAAAAGTAAAATTCAGTCTGACAAATCATTAAGTAAAACATAACCTATCCTCTCACCATGACAAATGCTTTTATAATGACCTTGAAGCACAAGGATAGAGTTCAGAATTCTTGGACTTCACAGAGCTCCTCTCCAAAGGTCATGGCATCAAAGGAATATCTCCTCAGCTTTCTTTACAGCTCACTCTCTTGCCTTTCTCTTCTCATGCCTGATTCATCCCACATCACAAGCTTACAGACAAGCTCACATGAAAATCTCAGTGCACAAGCCACACAAACAGCCAGCCTGTGGCCTGGAGTCCAAAGATCATACTACACGCACAGCCTGCCATCAGCAAGGGCCAGGTAAGAGAACCACTCAGAATCTGATTTTGCTTGGGAATGTTAGAGAAAGGACCTGTAGGGTCCCAGGGAGTTGGTGGTATGTCCTCTTGTCCTCACAGAGCAGTCTGTCTCTCCCAGGGTTGTGGTAGGGAAAGGGAGTGACACAACCCAAGACAGTCAAATAGTCCAGTGAATGCAGGGAGACCAGGTGCAGGCCTCTGCTGCTTAAGGGCAACACTGACCAACTACACAGGGGGAGCAGTGTGAAATCAATGAGAAAATATGTGTTGAGTATACAGCCCATGGTTTGGTGCTGCCACATTTTTAACACAGTTTGACTCACTGTTTTCAGATTCTTTATGGACTGAAATGGCAAAATGGATGGGCATATTCTCAGTGTCACCAGCATCCACCACTGAATCCTTTCTTTGGACTCCAGCATTTCCTAAAACCTGTAAGCCAATGGAAAGGGAAAATGGATAGCAAGTTGCTGTGTTTTCAAGTCAACTTTTGTGAGAAGGCGTGATGTACTCTGAACCATGCAAGTCAAATTAAACTCCTACCAAGTCCTTTATTCAAATGGAGCCTGCCCGATCAAGCCACTGATCACAGAGACAAAACACACAGCCTACCAGCTTTGTATCCAAGATTCTTTCTTCATTTGTCCTGTATTCATTCTGAATCCCTCATTCTGAATCCCTCATTCTGTTTGTGAGTTATCATTAATTACAGAATAAATCACAAGTACATGGTAATCTGAGGGATCTTGTCTTTGAAATGCTCCTTTCTCCCTTCCCAGCTTGTGGAGTGCAGTGTTGGGAAGGCAAATGCGTCCTTGGCTGGCAGACTTTGTCTTCCTTAGAATTTAGGTGTGATCTATATTCAAATGACAGTTTAATGAGCCTATTCCTATTTCCAGAAACCTTATCACATCATTAAAGCGTAGAAATGAATAATACATCTAGCAGTTGGATTAAGCTGAACTTGAGACCCGATGCATCTTCAAAGGGGGAAAAACGGAGCAGAGGCAAAATTGAGGAATGTTGGGCTAGAGAGAAGGGGTTAACTGGGAGGGCAGGAGGGGCCGTTTTCACTCTAATGTATCAACATAGGTAAATGTCACCAGCATTTTTCAAAGTCTTAAAGTGGCATTCCCTCTTTCTCTGGGCATGGACTAGAAAGGAATTTTGGAAAAGGATCTGTTGCCAGGTGCCATGCTGAGAATGAAGCGTTTGCCTGCTGTGACTTCATCACGAGCAAGCTGCAAGCCCCTGCGTTCCTGCCCACGCTACTTCTCACTGCTCCCTCATCGGCAGAGGCTCGTGGTGACCAGAATTCTGAGTTCTAGAGTCAGAATTTCTGCTCTGTGTCCTAGAAGCCCTGGGTCTCTGGGTTGAGTGACTTGCCTTCTTTGAGCTTCAGTTTTTCCATTTGTAAAACGAAAATAAGAAGTATGCATCCTTTCATGAAGTGGGGAGAAGAGCCAAGGTGTAATCGTAGACCAAATTTTTATTACAGTGTTTGGCATCCAGTAAGAGTACGATATCTTTAAGTTGTTATTGTTCATTCCTTGGTATCTACATGTGCTATTTCCTCTGCTAGAAATGACCTTCCCCCTTCCTAGCCACCTTCATTCATGGCCATGCCCCAGCCCCGATTTCCCAGCATGCTCTCCTCATAATCCCTGTTCACCTTTCCAAATGCAACTGAGATGTATTCTGCACCAACATCTGCCCTAACATCCCAATGAGTTCACGTTCAGGATCAAATCAACACTCTACTGAGATTTCCTAGATTCTTAATAGATGTTGGCTGAGACTCACTCTTAATTTTTCCTCCTTCTTGATATTTAAGAATAAAGAGGTGACAGCACACCTCTAGGTGACCTCAGGATACTGTGTGATGCAGACAGATGCACATGAGAGGGACATGGTGCTCGTCAGTGCCTCTGAGCAAATGCTTTCCGTAAGTGCAGTTAGGATGTACTCACATTCTAACCTCTGCCATGTCACATCCAGAATGGAGGTATCGGATCGGCAACCAGGCCCACTCCCCATCTCACTGCCCTGGACAAAGTCTCCCAAGGAGATTGCCAACCTGGAAGGTTCAAATGACTTTTTCTCTCTCCCACTGGGGGAGCTCTCGGGGTCTGCCTGCTCGATTCAACCACGTTTCTCCCCATCCTCCAGCTCTGCATCTCTCTCACCGCAGTCTCGGGGTCATACACTCAGCAACCCCTTCAAGCTCTAATTTCTTTTCCTAACTGGCTCCTATCCATCTTCCTGAGGAATAAATCTAATAACATCCTTCCCTTTTAAAAATGTCTTTTTGCTAACAAGGGGAGTCTACACTTCTAGGCTATAAGTTAGAAAACCCTCCATACCCTGATCTTTTAGGTTTGCTTCATACCCCCGTCCTCTGTGAATGTTACATTGATGCCAAACCTCTGCGCCCTCATGCTTCCACTAGCAGAGATCTCTTAAATATGTAGATCAGACCCTGCCTCGCCTCTGTTTTAAATCTTTCAATGTTTTCTATAATTGCACTGGAGAATTGATAAGCAGTTCCACTAAAGCAGATCATATGTGCATCCTATACCTTTTCAATTTCTCTCTTGGATATATACCCAACATAAATTCATGTACAAGTTTACCTTTAAAATGTACAATTATGTTCCAAGTAGCATTATTTGCAATAGCACCAAACAGAAAATGACCTACATCCCCATAACAGTATAATGGATAAATTATGGTACAGTCACACAAGGGAAGACTATATAGCAATGGTAATAAATTTTGTAAAGCTATATGCAATGATCTGAATGAATCTCACAAACAATTTTGAGAAAAAGAAGCCAACACAAAATAGTACAAACCATATGACTCCACTTATGTGAAGCAGAAAAAGAGGTGAGCTAGAGCGCCATTACCCTTAGGAAAGAAGGTAATTAAGAGCCTGCTATGAATTAAATAGTGAACCCCATCCCCCACCCAAATAGGCCCAAATCTTTATTGCTGATACCTGTGATTTTGAGTGTATTGGAAATAGGTGTTTTTAAAATAAAAAATGTGATTAAATTAAGAATCGCTACAGTTTGGACCCTAAAAATTCCCCAAAGCCCATGTGTTAAAGGTGTGATCACCAGCCTGTGGCACTAGCGGAAGGTGGGGAACTTTTGAGCTGTGGGCTCCATGGAAGGAAAGTAGGGGACCAGAATGTTTGAAGGGGACACTGAGGCCCCAGATCTTTCTTCTTTCTCTCTTTCGCTTCCCAGTCACAATAAATGAGAAGCGTCTTACATCATGTTCCCGCCTTGCTACAGACCCCAAAGCAATGAGCAAACCATCATAGACTGAGTCATCTAACCTGTGAAACAAAATGAAACTTTCTTCCTTCTTTGTTGATTATTTCAGGTATTTTGTCACAGTAACCCAAAGCTGAATGTCTGTTACTTTTCTCTTGTTGCTGAGACAAAATACCTACCCGATGCCCAATATTAATTTATTTAGCTTACAGTTCGTGAAGGTTTCAGTCCATACTCAGCTGGCTCCAAGTCAGACTGACACATGGCAGAAGGCAATAGTAAAAAGAGAGGAGTGGCAGCAAGCAGCCTCTTCCTCTCCCTTACATATGCAAACTATCCACCCCAGGATAGGTGTAGCACTCACACCCATAACCCTAGCATTGGGTCATGAACTCTAAAAGCCCACCCCATGACTGCATGAGGCTTTGGAGGGACGTCCAGACACAAAACATAACACTGGTGGGCACTCAATCTGATGGATAATGTTCTCATAAGGCAAAGAAGAAGGGGATCTGAGATGCACTGAAGGGAAGACTATGTAAAGCTGGGAGCAGAAAAAGAAGCAATGTATTGTAAACCACACAATGCCAAGGATTGCTGAAAGTCTGCAGAAGCTAGGAGAAAATATTTGGTAGATTCTCCCTTAGAACCTCCAGAAGAAGCTAGCTCTCCACCATGCGTTTAGATATCTGGACTTCAGATCTGTAAAAGAGTATTTCCTTTTGGGGCTGGGGATATAGCTCAGTGGAATAAGCGCCTGCCTAGCAAGCGCAGGGTCCTGAGTTTGATCCCCAGTACCGCCCCCCCCAAAAAAAGAGTATTTCTTTTCTTTTAAGCTACCCAGTTTTTCACAATTCAGGACAACAGCCATAGGAGACTAATACAGGTGTATGTGAAGGGCTGCTGAGATGCAAGTAAAATTCCATATTTTTCTGTTCTATTTGAGAGGGTATATTAAGCTTATGAAACCTTATTGACATTTACTCTCTCCTATACATGCATGTTCATGCATATACACATATTGGACTTTAGAAAAGTAATATATACAAATATGTGACATTCAGTAAGACAATATGTATAGATGCATTTTGGTCAATGCTTTCTTATCATGGTATACCAGTCAGGATAATTAGGTTGTTGCATAGTAACAAATGATCTCTCAAAAACCATAATAACAAAGAATATTACCTTTTTGCACAAAGGTCTGTGCACATGTCTTTGAGAGATCAACTGCAGTTCTACTTGACATCATCTTGACATCATCTTTATGAACTAGATTGAGTTTTAATTCCAAAGTGAACCCTTTCCGGAATTCTTTAGGCAGGCAAGTGATACAACAGAAGTGTCTTTCTTTTATTATATTGCTTTTATTGTGGCTACTTTCTTGCACATTTATTTTTGGTACTAGGTGGTAATGCACAGAATGCAAGGATATTATCTGATATATACTTTAATGACTTGAAGCACATATTTTATTTCAGATGATGTCAGACTAGCTTTTAATTTTTTCTCTAGTGACTTCAGACAATCTATCTAACCCCATTTAATCTCAGTTTTCCCATCTATAAAACACAGATAGTACTGTTACTAACCTTATATTATTAGAAGGATTAAGGATTAGAACAAATATGCTATATTTTTAAAATAACACAAAACATATATACATGACATGTTTAGTAAACATTATGTGTGTATTTAATATTACTGCATACCTACTGTGTGCTAGGCTCTGATTTTTAGGTTTAGTGGTCAATAAGACAAAGTTCAGACCTTTAACAGTCTAGGCTCTTACTGTTACTAGCTGTTATTTCATACTCAGTACCTAGTACAGTACTTGAGGTACAGAAGGCCCATGATAAATTGTGCAGAACGAGTGGTGCCCATTTCACTGAAAATCCAAGCTTAGTCTTAGCTTACTCTTAACTTCTTGCCCTTATCAGATTTTCCTTAGTATTTCTTTCTCCTTTGGTTCTCACTCTCATTTTTTCATGATTCATTCCTTTAAAAAATATTTTTTGGGGTAAGTGTTTGAAGCTAATCATGTTAGCATTGCATAAATAATAACCCACATTAACAGATGCCCTGTTTATGAGAAAATGTAAAGCCATGATGTGGGGAAATTATTCATCTCATGTTTTTGTTGAAGAAGCAAAACACAGTAAATTAAGTCTAGTCTTCTTGAAATTCTGCATTTAAAGAAATTGTGATGGGAGCTGGGAGCATACTTTGTACAATGTGGCATTAATTATTCAGTCATTCTGAATAGGTTTCAATTGCATTACATGGGAAAACGTAAAAGCCCTCCAGTGGCCAAATAATCCCTCTCAAATCCCCAAACCCCAAGGGTTATTGGCTACAGACCCCATCTCCAACAGAATGAAATGCCTGCTTCATCACCATAGGGAAAGGAAGAGAGCAAGACCTACTAAAGTCCTGTTTTCCCATTTCAGAAAAAATTTTTTCTGATCCTAAACACTCAGACGAGTTTTGGGTAAACTGTTTCATGGCTTAAAAGAAAGCTCACCTCTCATTTTGGAAAGCTAACTGTTATAATCAAATCATATATTTTATCTGAACATATACTGTAGTCCAGTACTGTGCTGGGCTTTGTGAGAGAAAATGGTAGACAGACACACAGAAACACAGACACACAGAGACAGACAAACAGAGACAGAGATACAGAGATACCTTTTTTATTCAAGAGACTTGCAGATTGTTGAGGAGGCAAGACTAACCCACTTGGACAACAGAATGGTCAGCTATAGTATTAACCTTAATCTTTCTTGATAAAAAGCATGTTTAATTCTCAGGTGAAAGAAAGTGTCTCATACAAATGAATGAAATTGTATTTGCTGTTTACTGAGGGCAGTACTAGACACTGGAGGAAGGAAACAAGCAATACAGACACGGCTTCTGCTTTCTCGGCACCTACAGTCTGCAGGGTGCAAGTCACAGTGAAAGCGCAATCATAGGAAAGTGTGATCAATTCTGGGATAGGTCAAGTAAGGGAACTTTCAAGGCACAGGCAGCACCTAGCCCAAACCAAGAAGGGAAAGGTAGGCAGGGACATCTACATAGAGGAAGTGATGTTTATGTCACTGACTGAAATAAAGCAGCAATCCTTAGCTAGATGAGGGGATCTGGCTAGGTGCTCTAGGAAGCCCATACACACACGCTTCCATCATCTCCATCAAATCACCATGAGGTTTCATCAGAACTTCTTTTTTGTTCCAATTCCCAAAGTAATATACTTTTTAAAATTTTTGACTCTGGTTCATTGTCCTATTTCACTCCTATCCTCAGGTCAGCCCCTTGGTGTCAACCCAGTTTTGGTTCTAATCTTCAATTTCACATTTAGTCAAGAAAATCTACTTCTCCTTTCATGTGACTATTTTTCAGTCACTGTTGTTAATATTATACCCCTACCTCTTCCTTCTGAACACTCACCCTAGATCTACAAGGCATAGACAGATGCTAAGGAGAGATCCACAATGTCTGTGCTAGCCAGGAAGGCACATTATGGAACCCCTGGAGAGCTAGTAGTGCTGACAAAGCCACTCAAGGGGCTTAGTAACTTAGTTATTTTCTCATCAGTGAGACACAATGCCTAACACCCACAATTCAAAGGAGGAAAACTTTATTTTAGCTCACAGTTTGTATTGTTTTCAGTCCATAGTCAGCTGGCTCCAAGGCAGGATGGCATGGCAGAGGGGCATGACAGGGGAGACTTGCTTTATGGCATGGCAGTCAGAAATCAATGAGCAACCAAAGGAGGAGGGAAGACATGGACCGTTCCAGGCCACCATCCCCAGGGATCCCCTCCTCTGACCAGGCTTCACCTCCCGACGTCACCTTCAGCTATAAACTCATCAGTGGACTAATTCATTGATGAGCACCACACACCCATGATCCACCTATGAGCACATGAGGTTTTGTGGAGCCATCTGAATATAAGCCCTGCCTTATTGCTTTCTCTCTTGCCTGCAAGAATCACTGAAGCAAGACTTTGGCAGGAAGTGGTCAAACACCAAAATCTGCACTGGAGAAATTTAAGGCTGGTTTGAGAGGAAGTGTAATTTATAACAGGAGGAACATCTGTCCTGAGCCCTGAACTTTGCTGCGAAATAACATTCCTATGTAATGCCATTGTACATAAGCCCCTCAAAATGAACTCTTCTTCAGGGCCAAGAGGGTGCTGCACCATCTTCCAGATCTGACATGGCTGCATGTGATGCCTATCCCAGCACCCAGCAGACCCTGTCCTATGGCTATTAACATTCCCACGCTTCACTGCCACCCAGAAAATGACTTCCAGCCTTCAGTATGGAAAAAAAAATGATCCTGGAAGGAAAATAAACACATTTTCTTTTTCATCACAGAAGGAAAAAAAAAAAACACTTTTAAGAGTGATAAGGAAGGTGAGACCTTTGAGCCATGATAGCCTGAAGGATCAGGATGACAGGGTCACTCACTCATACTTGTGCAGAAACTAATTTGGCCCCAACAGCTTTTGCTCAGGAGAGGGCAAATCCAGCAGATTCCATCAAGACTACACATTACCTGCTGCCAGATGACTTGCTGTGGTTGTCACAGATTGCAGGGATGTAAACTCCAAAGAGGAGATGCACATGATTTTTCTAATTGAGGAGACTTTAAACCATTAGCAGCACCCCCCAACCTTGTGAATACTCACACAATGATGATGGCTTAGAGTTAAATGAAATTAAGCTGGTATTTAATTTTCTGCACTCACAGATTTGGATTTCTTTCAGGACAAAAGTTCAAAGCTAGGGCTGACCCAAATTTCAATAACAAGATTGGGAAGGGCAAAGGGTGCCTAGACTCCAACCAAACAATTCTAGGTTTTGCTGCCATGGCCAAGAATTGTGGTAAAGTGTTCACTCCATCATTCAGTTGTCTTCATCTTCTCCCTAAGTGTTTGTTGCTGGTTTTAAAAAAAATTATAAGAACACTTTACTAGAGATCTGTCCTCTTAATAAAATGTTAAGTACACAATACAGTATTGTTAAGTATAGAGACAATGCTGTACAGCAGATAACTAGAACTTATCCAGCTAGCATAACAGAAACTTTACATCTGTTAACAGCAGCCCTCCCTCTCCCCCTCCTCCACCCAGCAACCCATATTCTACTCTGTTTTGATTGTTTTGAAAGAATTCCTACCATTTGATAGCAATAAAGTAAATAATCCAATTAAAACATGGGCAAAGGAACTGAACAGACCTTTATCCAGAGAAAACATAAATGACCAACAAGTATATGAAAAGGTGGGCAGCATTGCTGAGTATCAGGGAGAATCTTCCTGCTTAGTTTCAGAGTCATCATGAGGCCCAAAGGAAGAGGCGGAAGAGAGATGCACCAACATACCTCCAGATCAAATGATGCCACCAGTGCACATGAGCATGAGTGGAGGTGGGGTGGGGTTGGGGGGGTGGATTGTGTGTGTGTAGAGTCCGGAGAAACAGATTGGGAATTTGGGGTAAGGGTGGACAATAGACACCCAGAGGTTGTATCTGACTTGTGTCAAAGAAATAGATTCTCTGTAGTCTACCAATCTGGGATTTGAATCCTGTGTCTCATACATCACCAGTTTTGTGACTTCGGCTATATCAAGTATTCTCTTTTAGTTTAGTTTTTTTTTTTTTTTTTTTTTTTTCAGCTGGAAAGGGGGAAGAATAATGCCTGCCCTCTGTGGCTGTTGTATGAGTTTACAGAGTAATGGCTTCAAACAGCTCAAGTGATAATAGAGTCCACGCAACAAGATAAAAGTTAAACTCAGCTAGGTAGAATACAATAGGGGAGCCAGAAACTATGGAAAACTAAAAAGTACATGTCCCACAAAAAGCACTCTCAATTCAATTTTTAAAAAGCCATATCACAAATAAAGAGCAAAGCAACAGATGAATAACAGGGAGTAGAGAGATAGGTCTTTCTCAAATGGGAAAGGAATCAAGAGGTGGAGGGATGGGGCAGGGAGAGAAGGGAAAGGAGATGAAAAGAGTAATTAAAATGTGTTATGCATATGTATCAACTCCACAGAAGGAATGTAAACAACATGCACTAATTTTAAAAACTAATTTTTTTTAAAAAGCCCATTGATACTCACCTGGTAGGCAAACATGGCCCAGAGCCCACCCATTTCATCCCATTAGACAATGCCTGGTCCTGAGAACAATGTTGCAATTGGTTTGTTACTGTTACTTCTGCCAGGTGAAGAAGCCCTGGCATAGATGGTTCAGAACCTCCCTTAAGACCCCTGTCCTAGAAGGAAACCTTCCCAAGAGCCTGGGTGCTTTGTGTTTCTCAGGGAGCTGGAGAAACTACACTCCCTCCCTCCTTCCCTCCTTCCCTGGGAGGAAGTGGTGAGTCATTGCTAAAATTTGATCATGATCACCACGGCTGTACAGGATCTTTTCTAGGTGCATCTCTAGCTTTCTTCAGCTGCAGAGCCCCTTCCTCCTCCCTCCCTTCTCTTGCCCCTGCTACCAGGCCTACCCAGGTCCACCCAGGTCCATGAGAGTCCTTGGCAGGTTGCTGGCCAAGCATGTACTCCACAGTAGCCCACCAGCCATGAGTCTGCTCCGAGTCCTATCTAGCCTCTTCTCCCTGAAGGCCCGAGCCTGGCCACATCACTGGATCACACATTTGGGGGCCAACTATGCCTTCTTCCAGCTACTCAGGACCCATTCTGGAGTCTTGAAACATCAGACTATGGACCACATCCGGAGAAAAAGAGGTGAAATTTTACCTTTCTCCAGGAGGAAATCTTTTCTCCTAGAAGATTGAAAACAGCCTTCAATTCATGCTGACCATCTCTATGGTCTAAGAGCTCCCTCTCAGTTTAGACATATCTTCAGTGTGGGGCCCAACATAGAAAAGAAAAAGTGGAAGATGACTTGGTTTTCACATTTTGACATGAATCCCATCATGATGCCTCATGGTTTTGGAGATACCCAAGCACCTTGTGATTGGTCTATACCTGCTATTTCTCCTGAAAATTCTGAGATCTAAGAAATGAGGTGTGATAACTTTTCTGTAGGATGTGGTTCCACATCCTTACAGAGACATTATTAGCTTGTCCTGCTTTATGCTGCTATGATAGAATACCATAGAGTGGGTGATATATTTTGAAAAGAAATCTATTTTTCACAGTTATGAAAGCAGGGAAGTTCAGTATCAAGGTGGAAGTATCTGATGAGTGACTTTTATGCCGTGCTAACTTATGGCCAAAGGCAAGAGCAAGATAGTGGTGCTAGGAATAAACCTCAGTGGTAGAGTGCTTACCGAACATATGTGAGGCCCCAGGTTTCATCTCCAGCACAGAAAAATCTGAAGAGCAAGAGGGGGCTTCTGCGGCAAGCCCACTCTTAGACTAACTAACCTCTCCTATGATAATACTGTCAATCTATTTATAAGGGATGCGCTCTCATTAGGCCCCACCTCAAATCCTTTTGCACTGGAGATTAAGTTTGCAACACACGCCAGGTGTGGTGGTGTATACCTGTAATCCCAGCACTCGGAAAGCTGAGGGAAAAGGACTGCTGTGAGTTAGAGGCCAGCCTGGGCTACAAAGTTAGTTCAAGACCAGCCTGAACTGCATAGTGAAACCCTGTCTCAAAAAGACAAAAAAAAAGTTTCTAACGCATATACCTTGGAGAACACATTCAAACAATAACAATCTGCCACTACCTCTCAAATTTCTTGCCCTCCTCACAATATAAATTATACTAATTCCATCATAGTAATCCCCCAACTCTTCATTTGTCCCAGCATTAACTTATAATGTCCAAAGTCCCAGATCTCATTTAAATCAAAAATGGGTGAGACTCCAGACACCATTCATTCTGAGGCAAATTTCTCTCCAGCTGTGAGCCTGTAAAACCAAAATAAATTATATGCCTCCAAAATACAGTGGTAGGTTGGGCATAGGTTAGTCATTTCCATTCCAAAAGGGAGAAATAAGCAAGAAGAAAGGGTTAACTGGCCCCACGTAAGTCTGAAACCCAAAAAAGGAACAAGACCCAGTCTCACAGCTGATGCGTCATCCCCTTTGATGCCATGTCCTGTGTCCTGGTCACATCTGGACCAACCCACCTCTATGGATTTGCAGGAATTGGCTCATGCTTAAGCTCTACTAGGTTGGGCCTCATGCTTAGTGGTCTCCCAGGCTGGAGTTCCATGCTGGAGATATCATCCTCTGTGGTGTCTGGGCTGTTCTACTGGCAGACTCCACTGCACATTCCTCTAACAGGGCTCTCTATGATGGATATGGCCTAGAAGCAAGATTCTTTAGGCTGTCTGGTTCATGTTTTGAAATCTAGATGAAATCACTGTGACCCCACAGCTCTTATATTCTTCACATATGCAGAGTCAGCACCATGTGGATGCCAACGAGGTCCATGGCCTGTGCGCTGCAGAGTGACAACATGAGCTGCACCTGAGCCTGTTTGAGCCATGCTTGCTGTAACCAGGGAAATGTTTCCGAATTCAGGGAATAAAGACTTGACAGGGCTCTGGGAAGGGACCCTGTGAAAACTGCCTTGGCTCCATTCCTGAAATCATTCTCCCCATTCAGAGCTCTGGTTTGTGAGAGGAGAGGTACTCAAAAATCTCTGAAATGTCTTCAGGATCTTGAGGATCCTGTCTATCTGTGATAATCTTCTTAGTAAAAGTCAGTTGGCCGTGTACTTGATTTGAACCTGCAAACATGCTTTTTACTTTTCACTTGACCACATCGCAGATTTTCCAAATATTTCTATTCTTCTTCCCTCTTAACTACAGATTCCACATTTAAGTCATTTCTCTTGCCTCTTACTGTAGCTGGCTAAAAGTAGCCATGATTTTTTTAAATTACTTATTTTACTTGTTACTGTCTTTGATTGTTTGATCAGCCTTACATTCTTACGTCTAATGGCTTGAGCAACTTTGTTGAAGATAACAATATGTAATATAGAACCATTGTAAATTTTGATCATTTTGTCTTGAGGTCAAGTATCATTTTTGTTATTTTTGTGTTGTTTTGATTTTGTCTTCATTGTTGTTCTGTCAGTTTTTTCAATTTAAAATAAAAAACATAGCCATGAAACTCCTTACATATGGAAATTTCTCCCACCAACTAATCTAGCTCTAAAATTCTGTCTTCCATAAAACCAATGGGTCTGGATACATTTCAGCCAAATTCTTCATAAGCATTTGTCAAGGATGGCTTGTATCCATTTCCAAAACTAGATTCTTCATTTCTATCTAATCCTGTACCTCATTAGAATGGTCTTTAAAGTCCATAAGCCTAACAACATTCTGCTCAAAAATATTTCAGTTATCACTGGAAATTCCACAGTTTAGTTGTTTCTTCTCTTCTGTTTCTTCATAATCTTCCTTAATGCTCTATTTAGAGAAATCTAAAATGTTTTCTAGCCTGGATCTCCAAATTCTTCCAGACTTGACTCAATATCCAATTCCAAAGGTGCTCCTACATTTTAAGTTATTTGTTATAACAAAGCCCCACTTGTTAGTGCCAAGTTCATATCTTACTGGATTTCATATTGCCATAACAGAATACCACAGACTGGATTATTTACAAAGAGAAGAAATCCGTTTCTCACATTCATAATCTAGGAAATCTAATACTAAGATCCTGGCATTAACAAGGACCTCAATGCTGCATCATCCCATGCAGAAGACAGAAGGCCAAGTGATTGTGCAAGAGGAAGAGAGAACAAGACCAAACTCACTTTTTTTAAATAAACTCATTCTCACAGTGATTAACCCACCCCTTGGATAGTGACTTTTGTTCGTTTATGAAGTCAGAGCACTTATGACCTGATCATCTCTTATTAGGTCTAACTCCCAAAATGGTCGCACTGCAAATTAAGTTTCCAACACTCAAGATTTCGGAGGTGCATTTAAGCCATTGTGGTCATCTAGGATATTTTTAAGGTTGGATTGGGAAGAAGAGTAGTGAGCCCTTCTGCCCTGGATTTTCCTCCAATAGGAACTTACTCTGTCTAGCTCCCTGCCTCCCTCTAGACTTCACTCCTTCCTACAAACATCATTAGCCATCAGCAAAAGGCTATAGAACTGTGATTCTTCACAATGACCTTCATCAGAGTTCCCAGTTGAGATTGCACAAAATGTACATGTTGTAAATAGGCCACAAAAATGTTTAGTTGGTTAAGGATGAAATTTCTAAAAAGGTCCTCTGATGGCTGGCATTTAAATTCCTGGATAAGAATTACTACTTTGGAGAGTGTAGGAAGTTAAAGATGTAATCTGGTGGTCTACAACCCCCTTAGCTGCAGGATCCAGGGACTATGTCTTTTCCATGTGTCATCATCATTAGAACCTAGTGCAGTCTTTTTCACTGCATTGGTCTTTGCATAGTAATTTCCAAATATGTGTATCACCCAAACAACAACAACAACAAAACCTCATTAAATTCCCCTATTCTGTTCAGAAATCACCAGTCAAAGGAGAAGATAAATAAGAGCCCTAGACTTGGATGTCTGCTCCCAGATTTAATTCTGTCATCACCTACCCAGATAACCTTGGGTTAGGCAAGGACTTTACCAGCAACAATCATATGGAGTAGGAATAAAGGATCAATACAAAGTTCTCTTCCAAAAGCAAAATTATGTGATTAAACAATTATGTAATGGACCTTTAATGAATTTAATTTTTCTTCCCCTTGGAGTATCAATCCTTGGTTTCATGGTCTAGAAGTAGAATCATGACATAAGGCCAATTTAACCCTGTCATCAGATCTCTATGCAGCCTTGGCCAAGTGTCCTCACAGTGCTTATGGGAGGATATTGGGGAGATACTAAATGATAGCCAAGGACAAAGTCCCTGTAACTCGGAATGGGACATCCTCTCACATAATGGAAACATCATGGCTCAGGAGCACAAAGAAAAACTCTTGCTGAAACTACTGGCTAAGCAAGGTTCTTTGCCCTTGCAAACATTTTGGGGGAAAAACAAGGAAGAGGGGAGAAAATGGCTATATTTGAAGTACAGTCATGAATCTAAAGAGAATGTTTTCAAAGATTTCTGTGATGCACTAGCAGCTCCTTAAAGTAATAGCAGTTTAGATCCATTATTTAGTTTCTGTAGAAAATAAACAACAGTTTCGAGTAGAATAGTAATAGTGGATTTAGCTCTCAGTCCTCATTCATCTTCTATGCCCATGCATTTTTAAGACAGGAAAGCATTTTCCCAGTTCTAATTGGAACAGGAAGGAGAAAGAGAGGTAAGGTGGCTTGCCAGGTGCTTTTGTGGGTCCGCCAGGCCCGGGACCAGAATGTGTGTTGTTAGGACAGAAACTGAGCATTACCATCAGGGTACAAGCTGATAGCTAGCCCTGTCCAGGCAGCGTCGGTCTGTAGGTAGCACCAGAGCCAGGTGTGGTGGCACACCTGTGATCCTAGCACTTGGGAGATTGAGGCAGGAGGATTACCCCAGGTTGGTTCAAGGTTAGCCTGGACCACCCAGTGAGTTCAAGGCCAGTATGGACCACACCGTGAATTTAAGATCAGCTTGGACTTCGGAGTGAGACTCTGGCTCAAAACAAACAAAAATCTGCTTGAGGCTAGGAGTCCGGCAGTCTTGGAAGGCTTATAGACCCACTTTGGATATATGGGTACAATAGATAAAAATGTTCCATATCTGAGTTCTGAGGATCTTGATACTGGTGCAGGCTTTGTCCTCTCAAATCCCTGGTGTGACCACCTGCTTTTGGGCACAAACCCAGAGGTGTCAGATTCACCTCCTCCAATTCTGCTAAGCAGCCTCTGCCTCCCTGCAATGTCCTCTAAGGGCAGTCATTCTAGTCATCTCCTGGAAAGCAAAGCAGGAACACTGGATCGAGCTTTGCACGTCTCATTTGCCAGGGGAGATGTTACAGCTCCTGACTGTGGGCTCTCACTGTCTGACCACACTTCCTCACTTAAGAATAGAAATGATTTCACAAATCCAAAATAGCAGTAGCCGTGAAACAAAACAGCGAGGTTCAGGCAATAGGAGCTAAGTCAAGAAATGAAAATAAAAGTTAACATGAAAATTTTAAAACCATCCTATATCCAAGGTGCAGGTAGAGTCTTCTTGTAGGGTTGAGCCAGGATGACCTAAGGCTCTGGGCTGGGGCTCTCAGAATGGTTCTGTTCTAAGGAAGCAGCTGAGGAATTGATATATTTTTTTCTAATGGTCTTGCTTTGGTCGTGTTATTAAAAACATCTGAAAATATCTGTTTGGGTAAGGGCTAGAGCTGTTGGTGATTTTTCTCATGTCAGTGACCGGACATAGAATTCCAAAATTCATCTTCTCTAGGTCCAAAGAGGTCCACTATCCTCTGCCTACAGACAGTAACCCTGGGAGAGGGAACCAAAGCACACCGACTCCAATCACACTTATCTCACCTTTCAGGCTAAATTCCTGTCTAGTAATTACTGCCTGTGGTCTGAGTAGTAATGCATAGTTATCAGCAAGCACTCGTCAGAGGGGTGAGCAGAGCAGCACTTCCCACCGTAGCCTCAGAGGACAGTCTTCATTGTATTTTTGCAGAGTTACTTCACCATATGGCTACTTATAGAGGGTTATTTCCATGCTGCAGGGCTGGTCTGCTACTCCCAGTCCCAAGTATGGACCACTCTACCTCTTCTTGTCCTTCTCTTACTGAAACCAGGAAGAACCATATTTTCAATAGATCAAGATCTCCTTGGAAGAGCTAGGACCAAACCCTGCTGCACATTTTTTGGTATAAGTCCTTCATTCTTGCATTTCTCCTTTCAGACTTAGCAGCCTGCAGCTTACATCCTTATATCTTAACTTATATCCACTTTAACTCAAGAGGCAAATGACTCCAAAACATGTACTTAATTATGCTGTGGCTCAGTTTCCTGACCCATGAAATCAATATTAACCTTGTAAGGCATTTGTGAGGATCATACTAAATAATATAAATAAAATAAATATGTCACTGTGATTGCAGTGATAAGCAGACACACTGAAACAACACCCAGGACTTGGAGGCAGATTTACTTATGTTGACAGGCACTGATTGGGATCATTCCCAGAATATCAGGCTCTGATCTCTGGTGGTCCAGGGCTTATATTGGATAAGCAAGCAGGAGGTGCAGAGGCAGGATGACTTGTCAATTGTGGATTGGTTTAAACAGTATGTATGATAGTGACCAGCTGTTTCTAAGAGACAGGAACAACTGGAACTGGGACAGGAACTATCGCCTGGGCAACTAAGAAACTAAGTATACTGGTTGGTGCATGGGGAGATCTCCTTGGGAGATTTTCTGTTATGTGACCATTGATCTTGATTATCAATTTTATTGGCTTGAGAGGCATCAAAGATATTAGAAAGCACACTGGGGGTGTATAGGTGGGTCTTGGGGCTTGAACCTGGAGACACTATGTGGTTCCTGTGTCCTTTCCCTTGAGCATTTTCCCTGTCATCTGCATCCCAAAAGACACCAGTTGAGAAGCTCTCTTCTGCCATGCCCTTCTACCATACTTCTGCCTTGGAACCAGCCAACTATAAACCAAAACCTCAGAAACTGTGAGTCAAAATAGCACACCTCCCTTCAGTTGAAGGAGTCAGGTATTTTGTTCCAGCAATGAAAAATTGACCAAAATCACCTAGAAAAATGAGATTTCCTAGCTCATGTCTTGTCAAAGCTCAATAAATAATACCTGATACTATTATTAATAGTATTGTTTTCCATAGTAGTTTTGTTATGGAGTTTGGAAGTAACTGATGTTACACCTGAAACAACATCCAATGAACACCGGTCTGGCTGCTTTGCCTGGGCCATTCGTCCCCCTCAGCAGCCACACATTCCCACCTGGGCAGAAGGCACCGGAACAAGGCACATTACTTCAGCTCTGTCTCCAGCGCCTCATTTTATACTCTGCTCAGGGTCACTATTTTACATAAATGTGACTTTTTAAGTATTGAGGAAAGAACGTCTCCTCCATCCTCAGTTCCTGTGTACTCAGCTCTCATAAGATAGACCTCCAACAAGAGTTGCTGGTCTATGGCAACCCCCACACTGCATTTACAAAGCCCCATTTCAGCAGCCAGCACTATCTTGTATTGACAGAAACAGAGGGCTTTCTTGTTTCTGTTTAGCCCTTATGCCAGGTGTGCAGGGAAGATGTTTCTATACCCATGTTTTACATTGCTATAACAGAATGCCTAATGCTTAGCCATGTGTAAAGAAAAGAAGTTCATTTGGCTCATGATTCTGGGGACAGGAAGGCCTGAACAATGTGGTGCCAGTTTCCTGGTGAAGGCCCTTGGGCTGTATCACAACATGGTGGAAAATCAGAAAGAGAAGGAGGGGAAGTGGTCACACAGAGAAGGAGCATGTACAGGACCAGGGAAGCAAGAGATTCGAGAGAAGCTAGGCTTCTTATTCTTACAGCAACCCACTATTAAGAGAACTAACTAACCTGGTCCACTCCATCATGACCGCCTTAATCCACTCATGAGAGCAGCATCTCCATGAACTAATCACTATCTACTAAGACTCAACTTCTAAAGTTTCCTCCACTGCAAGGTGACTACACTGGGGAAGTTGGTCCCAACATGAGTCCGGGTGGGGACAACCACACTCAAACCAGAGCACCACGCTGGAAAACTCAGTCTTGTTTTGAAACTCATCATCAGTTGTGTAACCTCTGAGTTCTCTGAGCCCTGGATGCCAGAGGGGCTCCTATGGACGGATGTAGGCACAATGCCTAGTGCCACTGTGGGAGCCATAACCTTGGAAATCCCATTTTTTCCTTCCCTTCACTCACTCCCAGAGTGCACCACTGAGATTGTCCTTCCCAAAGTGGGACACCTCCCCTCTTGACCTCTTTACCCTCACTTCCTGTGCCACAGCCATTGAACAATGTCCTTCCACATTTGTGCAGGTTTTAGGGTCACAGTCCCCTCTGCCCTCACCAACCATACACCGTCTCCTTCTTAACAGTCCCTTCTGATAAGAAACTTGCCTAATTTCCCAAGGTAGAGTTGGTATTACCTTTCTCAGCTTCAGCAGTGGGTCCCTACTCCATAGCTCTGGTGACAAATTCTCTCTCATGTGGCCTCTGTCTCAAAGCAGACTCAGAATCTGAGTGCCAGGGTCCGAGGCCCATAATCCTGGTCTCCCGCTGATGGCACTGGCACACAGTAGGTGTGTAATACATATTTGTTGAAGGCATTGAAGCTATTGAATAATATTCATTGATTGCCATTATGCACTGATTCCCCACTGGCTCCCTTAAACTGAAATAATGAGTGCTGAATTGTTACAGTAGCAGCAATTGAAAATCTGAAAAGAAACTCAAGCAAAATTAAGGGCCGACTTCAAGAGTTATTGGTTTAGCACACTGTCACTCCACAAGATGGAGAGATCTCAGTCCTGTATAGCTCCCTGAACACTCTGGTCACCCCCTTTACAGTGAAAAAGAAAGCTGTGTCCTCTCTGATCCAATCACACAGAGGAACAAAGAGTCACATCTTACAGAGCTACCCTCACTCACTGAGTCAGAATGAAGATTACGGTGCAGGGCACATACATGGCCAGATGGAATCTTCTAAGTCTGATCAACTGTTATGGGGGGCACTTTGGGAAGTCACTTTGGGCAGTAATCCTGGCTAGGCTTATGTACAACTGCAGAGAGCTCTCTGAGCTCCATGAGTGTGTAGCTGCATAAATGCATCAAATTTCCATTTTCTGCTTTCTCCTCTCTGTGTATGTTCCATGACAGGTTTAGGAATCTCACAATTGCCCAGCAGCACTGTCAAAAGCAGATCAAGGGAATGGGAATCATCAAAGGCCAAAAGAGAAAAATAGCAAAGACTCACCTGAATAAACAACACACTGGGAATGTATGAACAGAGAAAACCAGGAGTGAGTGCAAAGAAAAGACAGTGACCCAAACCAGGCAGCTAGGACACAGCTCCACTATAGGTGATCTAGCATCTGACTCACTTTCTTTGAATGAACATGAACTCAGCACACACCCATATCTATAAAATCAGGAAAGGACATTTTACAGTCATTCCAGGAGGGGAATCCCTAGGAATCTGTTAACTCAAAATTTCTAATTTTAAAGATGAAGAGGCAAAATCTCAGACAAGTCGAGCAATTTGTACAAGCTCACACAGCCAGCCTGCAACAGAGGCTGGGGCGAGAATCCATATTTCCCCCTCCACCTCTAAGTAATCACAACTCCTCTGAGTTGCATTTCAGATTCTTAGAAGACAGAGTTCACTGCCAGATAAATCTGCAGTGTTCTTCTGTGTCAAACCTGGTGACTGGAAGGAGTTAATGCTCAGCTATAAAAAGCCTAGAGCTGCTGATTTCATTTGTGTAAGGTCTGTGCCTATGAAGTTGTGTTTGTGGCCAGATACTGCATTGGACATTAAATTCAGGTAGTCAAAGGGAAACACAACAATCAGATATGTTTTCCTTGTTCATGCTCTCTCACCCCAAACTTGATGAGGTCCCTAAGGATTTTTTCCACTGTGCTCCCATTCCTGAAGCCTCTGCAATTTGACTTCCTATCAGCTCTTTCCCCAGCTACCCGGTTTCACCCGCTTGCATGCCCACCCACACTTACCACCCAGAAATAATTCACAAAGTGACCACGCTGCCACTTGCTTCTAAACAGCTGGGCTCAGTAGAAATCTCTGGGGATGGATTCATATCAGAAGTTCTCCTCACTGGCATGCTGTTTCTGGATGTGCACACACGTGGGCTGGGTGTTTTAATTAGTGCTGTCAGCTGCTTTGGTCACAGCTCCCCACGGAATGCCTCTCTTCTTCAGTGAGTGGTCAAAGAAGACAACTCTTCAGAGTCCAAGCGCTCTGATTTCTAGAAAAAGAAAGCAGAATCTGAATGTCTTTATCTTTTTTTTTTTTTTTTTGACTTACATACTGGGAATCACACTGCCCAGCCCTTTTAAACTTTTGAGGCAGAATCCCTTAAGTTACCCAGGCTGGGCTTGAATTTGCAATCCTCCTGCCTCAGCCTCCTAGAGTGCTTGGGTAACAAGTGAGCACCAACATACCCAGCCAAAACCTTATTTGCTCATTTTTATTCAACAACTAGTTATTGAAACCGTATTAAATGTCCAGTATTGGACTAGAATGTTGGGATTCTAAGAGAAATCAGACATATGTCCTTCCTGCTCATAAAAGAGAACATCAAATGAATGTGTTAGGAACACAATGCCTGCTATGTATGGAAATAGGATGAGTTGCAGAGAACCAGGGGGATTGCTCTGGACCAGCTTCGGGCTTATGGTGTGAGGCAGGAAATGCTGAGAATCAGTAAGGTTTCCTGGAGGAAGACACATTCTCCCCGAGTCCCAAAGGATGTGGAGATGTTCAAAAGGCACAGAGTGGAGATGCTGAGGCTTTCTTGGTGCGGAAAAGAACTAACAAAAAATAAGACCAGACCAGCAGTAGGGCCGGGATGTAGATGGTCAAGACAATTGGCTTCCTTCAAGAAGGGCTGGTAGCTGAACTAGTGTTCGGGAGTGTGTGAGAGGTAGAGAAGGAGAGGGAGGAAACTGCAGACATAGGTACCATCTGTCTGCACGTGGGCAACATTTGTCTAGTATTTCACATGCTTTAGCTCTCGCAGACAGCACCTTGTCTCATCAGTCTCAAGAGCAGCCTCACGAAGTTTACATGGGAGGTTCTGGCCGTTTCTGATTTCACCCTTATCCCACAATTGCTAACCCAACAAGTCATTTGCCTTCTCAGTCCTGTTCCCTTCCCCAGAGATTTATCGTTGACTCTCCTTTCTTCTCATTCAACTGCTGCGACTACCAAATCCACACCTCTACTCCCTCCCTTTCTCTTGAGGCCTGGTCCGCGATCTCTGCTTCACCAAGTAGACACATGCACTTGAGTAGCAAACAGGCCCCCTGAATGTGTCCAGATGTGGACTCAACCTGTCTATCAGATCTCCTCCAGCTTTTTTTGGAAGGCTACACCCCATTTTGAGAGCATCTTTCAAAAAAGAAACCTGTAAAACATCCCTGAACTCTGTTTCCACCCCTGAACCCCATCAGGCTGTAGTATTTTTTCTTCTAATTCATACCCAATTCCTAGTTCACCCCACCTCACACTGCCAAGCCCCTTCCTGGCACCACTGCTGTATCTTCCTCTGTGGACACCCTTCTGCCTGTCTGAGTCTTCTTCCCCTGGTTATTACAATGCTCTCCCTTCACCTATCAGGACCCATTCCAAAGCTCCCAGGTATGCTTGAAACCATAGATACATACATACATACCTAATCTGCCAAGAAAGAAAACCCACTACACTGCTGACCCTTAGAGAAGAAATTGAAAATGCAACGTAGCAATCTCAATGACTGAGGCTACCTAAGCAGCAGTTCATCATGCTAATAAATGTCTGGAAGCTAATAGCAACCACTGTGAGCATCACATGTCATTACAGAGGCCAAAGGTCACATATTAATCTCATGATGTCTCCATAAATTTAATATTAAAATGTTTATGCAAGTTTTTCTCTCACTGAAGTGTGTATCCATTTTTGATAGGCTCTGTAGAGATGATATAAATAGATACAGATATAGATAGATGTAGATCAAGATATAAATAGAGACATAGAGTATTTTTCCATATATACTTTCCTGTGATAAAGTTTAATGTATAAATTAGCTGCAGTAAAAGGTTAGCAACAATAATTAATAATAAGTCCAATAATTGTAGCAGTATATGATAACAAAAGTTACACGAATGTGATCTTCCCACCTCCTCCTAATATTTTCTTCCTGGCCCTTCTTCTTGTCCTGACAATGATGCTAAAGGAATCCCTTCTGGCTTCTCTTTGGCATATCCAAATGGCCAGCATCGCTGCTCTTGTGCTTTGGGGCTATTGTTAAGTAAAATACGGGTCACCTGAATGCATGCACTGGGATGCCACAAGTCTATCTGGTAGTCAAACAGCTGTCAAGTGACTTGTGCTCAGATAGGACACACAGTGTAGATGATGTGCACTGGACAAAGCGATGATCCAGGTCCTGGGCAGGACAGAGAGGAGCAATGTGAGGTTTCATCACACTTCTCAGAACAACATGAAACTTAAAATTTATACACTGTTTGTTTCTAGACTTTTCCACTAATAATATTGGACTGAAGTTGACTGCATATAACTGAAACTGCAGAAAAGACAAACCATGGATACGTTCTAGTTTTAGAGGCAATCCCTCCCTCCTGCTCTCCTACCTCTCGCCAAATAAAAACAAAAACAAAATGGTCTCATTTGGTCTATTTCTGCAGGCTAAATTCTCCTTTCAAGAGGGCAGGGGTGACCCCTTCCTGTCTGCTCCTTAAATCATTCCTCAGCCCTACCACCTACATTTTTACCCATAAGCACTGTGCTGGGGCATGCTGTGCCCTTTCATGATTTATCATCTTGACACAACCTGTTCTCACTGCTTGAAATTCTCCCCCTGCCCCAGATTGAATTGAAGCCCTCCTGCGTGTGATCATTGCACTTCTTAATGTTGCACGTTGTGAGCTAGCTTTCCCTCAGTCACACTTAGTATTTTGAGAATATGATCTTTGTCATATTCACCATTTTATACAAAACCTAACACAATAACTGGTACATAGTATGAATACACACATACACACACACACACACACACACACACACTACTATAAAATTTAATTTAATTCCATATCTGTTTAATTTGTAAGTCTTCAGAACATGATTCAAATGTTGCTTCCTTTTCAAAGCCTTCCTCCATTTCACCAGATAACCACAGCGATTTTCCAGACCTCTATTACTCTACTTTTTATACTGAATTAACCTTCTTTACTCATCTGCCCCTGAAATGAGTGCCTAAAATGAGCAAAGACCACCCAACTATTATCTGATGAATGAATGAATGAGTCATCAATATACAGGAATGGAAACTAAGATTTAGAGAAGTTAAGAATCTTGTGAAAAGCCCAATAGTGATGTGTATAAAACTGAAACCCTAGGCTCACAGATTTTTGTCTTAATAGCAAACAGCACTATCTGATTCCTCTGTGCAGGGCCACCTCTGCCAAAACTCTCTGTAAAGCATCTGTCTTATTCCTAGGCAGCACAATCTTCCAGTGGGTCACACAGCACCCTCTTAACCTGGGGAAGAAAAGGCAGGCAAAAGGAGATGCATGCAGGCCAGAGAGCTTCTGCCATGAAGGACGCCCACATTGACAGTCCTCACCATTGGGCAGCACATTACACTTCTCCAGTCACTCCTAGGAGAAACAGTCCCACAACAGATCCTCTGAGCCACAGCCTGGGCTTTTAATCTTTGGTGGACCCGCCTTTACCTCCAGTCCTGCCATTTACAGTTCTGTGACCTTAAGCAAGTCACATATTGCACTGAGCTTGTGTTTTCTTAACAATAGGATAACTACTCTTCATGATTCTCATGAAGAAAACAGAAACAACCAAAGTAGTAATATATGCAATTTTCATGTTGAATCTTTGTAAATATATTGGCATAGCAGGAGCCAAATACATGCTAACCATGCATGGCATCAAGCTATTCTTGGGCTGTACAGCAATCTGTTCTCTTTTCAACAATTTCTAGGGGACCTGAATCCTCTTTAGATATCTTGGTTGGTTTCCTGTACCTTAATAGTGCGAAGGAAGGAAAAGTCTAATTCAAATAGAGTATATTTAGAGACATTTCTTTTATGGAGCCACCTTTTATAAGCCACTGTGGATGCAGCATTGAGATGTCCTGTTTTATGTGGCTTTTGTAAGGTATATTGTGGTCATTTTGCAAAATACTTTGATATCCTTGGGAAAAAAGACACACAAAAAAAATTTTAATGGTAATACAAATTAAAAAGCAACTGATGGAAGGTTGTCCCCAAGGGTTCAAAGCATATTCCCAAATGGAAGGTGGATACCATGGAGAAGCTTCTGCTTCTCTACAGGAAGGCCAGGGCACCCCAGCATTAGAAATTCAGCCAAATGGTCCAAGCATCTGGGAATGTGTGAAATCTATTTCAAGGAATCTTCACAGATTTAGTCACCCCAACTTTAACATGTCTTATATTATAAACCAAAAGCTCCCAATTTACGAGCCAAGTGCCCTTGAAGGATATGGAGTCATTGCAAGAGGCTTCAAACTGGAATGCACATGAAGTGCCATCTCTACCCTGAAAAAAATAGTGATTTGCATATATAGCCACACTTCTTTTATTTTCAAGTGCATTATATATTGTTATAAGTAAAATGAATTCTACACAGAAATCATTACTGAATTTATAGTAGCTGCTTGTCACTATGCATTTCCCTACAAAGTAAAATTAAAAGGACTAATAATAACATAAAATTTTATCCTGGGGTAATTGGCAAAGGGTGTGTTCTACAAAATGTTGGACATGCATACTACACACACACACACACACACACACACACACACACACAGTGCCTATACCAGAAAAGTTTAGGAATCACCCCTATAAGTCAGAACCCCAGGTATCAATGAGTGGTGCCAGGAGGTAGCTTCCCAAGGCAACTCAGAAGCATGTGGATGTTGTAAGGTGACTTTGAGAAAGATTCGCTTGTTCCTGAAGATGAAGCTGTTTGGTCTCTCTGCCAGGCTAATCCACTACACAGCCCTGGCACGAGATGCAAGGAGAGCTAATCTTTCCTCTTTCCCATCCGGGGGCCTTAGGGAGGAGGGTAGCAGCAGCTGCCAATCAAAGACCAACAGGAGGATGAGCAGGAAAGGGCAAGGGCAGCACCACCCGGACAGACACGCAAATCTCTCCCCTGCTCCTCCCAGGTCCCTCTCTATTAGCCCCAGATGACAAAGCACCAGCAGAAAGTATGTCTGGTGAGCACAGGGCCAGGAAAAAACAACGGTGCAGAGCAAGGTGACTAACCCCATCAAGCCATCACAAATTAAACACTGTCTGTGCAGGAGAGTTCAACCCAGCTTGCGCTGGGAAGAGGAAGCCTGAATTTTCCGTGCTCTGGCCAGATAAGAGCGGCAAGCCAGCCAGTCAGCATAGGTGAGAAAGAGATGCATGAACCACAGGCACAGCAGGCTTTGGGTTAGGTTAGCAGCTAATTGCCAACAGAACACACCGGTCACTTGGGCAGGTCACCGCCCGCCACTTCAGTGGCATCAACACAGACCCTGGTAAACTGACTGAGGGCTCCTTTCCTCCCCACTGAGTGGCAACTGCAGAATAACAAGTCACTGCAAAAGCCATTGAATTCCACCATGATTTTTCCACTAGAAAAGGATGCGTTTAATTCTTGCTTCCTTCCACGGGGGCAAGAGGCTTCATTTAGGGCTCTGAGGTTGTCTGATGAAAGCAGAGTTCTGAGCGTACACTGTTACTGTTAATTATTGTCGGTGCAGTTGCTTATTCTGTGTTTGCAGGTCTGGGAGCCCTGACTGGTAAAATAACACATTATTTCCATATCTACTACCCCACACACAGCTGTAGTCTAGAAACTTTCTCAGTCTTTCTTTCTTCCCTTTTTTCCTCTTCATCTTTTCCTCTTTCTCTTCTTCTTCACTTGGAGAAAAGTATGTAGCCTCTTATTCCACCCTCATGAACAGGCTTTTCTCTAGAGGAGAAGAGAAATCCCTATCAGTGTAGATGGTAATGTAAACTGGGTAATAAGAGAGATAACTGAAGCAGAACATGTCTAGCTTTGGCAGGGAGCAGCAAACACAAAGTCCCTTTGGGTAAAAAGTATGCAACTGATCGGGGCGGAATATGAGATGAAATAGGGAAGTCTTTCCTCTAAGGTTGGTTCATCCAATGCCTGAGCACAGCCTCTGAAGGGCAGTGATCCATACCATCAGAGGAAGGCCCTGAGAGTCCTCAGCGCATACCCTCAAAATGAGGAGATCCCCCTCGTACCATGGCACTCCTAAAGGAAAAGATGAAACCCACTCAACTTTAATTTCTTCAACTAGCAAAATAACAATCATATAGAATTTCTAGAATAAAGTGCGCCACTGAGATTTTCAAAACAGGGCAAGCACAGACATTAGGGGAACAAAGCAGTCAGCGGAACAATGCACATCTTCCCATCTTGGCTGCCACCTGGCACTCACCAGACTGGTGTCTGAATCAAGGGCATTGTGGATGCAAGACAAGAGAATCCCCAGTGAACTGTAGCTTTTATGAATAAATTCTACTTGTGAAAATTTGTCAGTTGTTTGCGGACATTGATTTATTTTCTCTGATTCTTTGTGATTGTTAGATTTTGGATAGTGCTTACTGATGTGAAAAAGCCATCTAGTATTGCTGATACATCTGGAGATAACGGCAGAGGTCAAAAAAGTGGAAAGGAAGGAAAAGAAGGTGTGCTTGCCATACCGTGGTAAAACTTTGTAATATTATCCCTGTTGCAGTGCTATCTCACCTTCTTCTGTAATTGTGAAATTAGTTGGGTCATTTTCTTGTGTTTGTTTTTTCCTTCTGGAGTTAAGATAGAATAGTGGAACAGAAAGGTTTTGTTTTATCTGAGGGTTCAGATACTCTTCCTGGGTTCCCTCGTTGCTTCTTCACCTTCAGTTCCCTTGACTCTGTGCATGTACGTGCATGCTTGAGTATGTGTGTGTGTGTGTGTGTGTGTATGTGTGTGTGTGTGTGTGTGTGTGTGTGTAAGAGAGACAGATAGACAGATAAACATAAGGAAAAGCAGGAAACAAGGGACAGAGGAGCTTTCAGGCTAGCACAGTGAGCACCACTGGAGAACAGGGAAATTTTTTACACTGCTTTGAGTGTCCACATTTTGAAGGTCGTATGGATGGGAGCATTCACTGCCTTCAAGGTGAGCCAGAACCTTTCTGATTCACTTGTTCCTGGTGCTCCTCTCCAATGGAGTCCTCATGCCAGGCTTGCATCTGGAAGTTGTGCTAAAAAAGAACACTGAACACAGATTCACTTCCAGGTAAAGCAATCATGTCAAAGAGGAGGAGACTTGGAGAGGGAAAGCAAGCACATCAAGGTGGCAAGAAGCTGCTGATTGACTCCGATTGTTTCCACCTTCAGATCACAACTCTTGGAACGTTACACCTGAAATAGGTCAACGGGGATTTGGGATAAAGTGGGATAAGTGTTAGTTAATTATCCCAATGAGCAGAATGCCTGCTTTCAAATCCTGAGTTGGATTTAATCACAGAGGCTGAGTATACCTTCCAACATCCAAATCCACTTGAAAATTGACCAGAGGGGCACTATATTCAAAGAGATAGACTGTTCAAGAATCAGATAGCAAACACAACAATTGCAGAGCCAGTCGCTTACAAGAGCTCCTTCATGTGCCGGCTCCTGGTGTCATTTTAGGAGCAACCCCATAGACGGAATGAAAGGAATGAGGGCTGTCTCTGATAATTTGTCCACATCCTTTCTGTCAGGCTGGGTCTCCTCGGTAGAGCCAACCTCAAATTCAATACAACAGAGACACAAGAAAAACAAGGAGCATCTACAATCAATCGGTGGGAAGACATTAATAATAGAAGTGCTAAGAATGGGGGAGGAGAATATTTTAAAGCTTAACTTTAAAACACATTCTGTATTTCGACTTATCTTTATTTTTCAAAAATCTTACATAAATGAGGGCACAGTGTAGTCCACCCGTTTAACAAAAGGATATGAAAGATCCCCTCCTCCCTAGTAAATTGCTGTTAGAATAACTAACTTTTGTCATAGGTTAATAGCAAATTGATTTATTTTAAGAACAACTTGAAAATTACTAGAGAAAGCAGTTTGGATTAACCTCTACTAATAGCTTTTTTAAAAAAAAATGCATTCTGTTACCTTAATGATGCCAAGAGATCCAGAAAAGAGCTTCCACAAACTCCCCAACCATTGTCCATCAGGGTGGTGCAAAGCCAATTCCCTCCCCTGAAAGGCACTGTCCACAATAGGTATGGTGCTGAATCCCTTCTGCCAGATCCCATATTGATCTACCATTCTCATTGGTCTGCCTCCTTGCTACACACTCCATAACACATATGTATGCAGAGGGCAAGAATCATATGCACTGAGGCACATCTGTTCATGATCTCAAAACATACTATTGCCTTGATGAGTACTGGGCATATAACAGATGTTCAATATGAGACACTAATAAATGAATCAGACTAACAAACTTCTAGTGAACTGCCAGTGTGCATGAAGGATCCTGCTGTTCTCAGGAAGCCTGCAAGCTAATGGAAGGAGAGACATAAGCAGAAGGCATATTAAGGAGTATCATAGTAGAGAGAATCTGTGAGCACTACATTATTCATCCAAATAGGCTATCTGAACACAGAGGAAGAAAGGCCTTGACTGGAATAACAGGTGGAAGCCCTCACAGAGAATGGGGCCCAGGAAAAAGATTTCAGAGCAAGATTAGAGCTCCGGCACAATATAGCAGAGAGGAGACTTCAGGCTAGATAAGTAACAACCAGCACAAAGAATTGAGAGAGACTGTGAAGCCAACCATAGCCATAGACATGTGTCTACTTCAGCATAGGACGCCTAGACTGATGTGTAAAACTCAAATCCGAGTTTTCCCCGCAGAATCATTTCACTGCTCCTAGAATGGACTCTTGTAACCACCCAGGTATCAGAGAATTAAAGTCTCTTGCAAAAGCACAGAGCCACTCTAGGCCAAAGTTTACTGAGCAATCGTGGGATCTCACAACTCCCAAATACCTTGCAGATGAAGGCCCTCGATTTCTCAAACCTCATTCCTACTAAGTCCTCCTCCCACTACCACCCTGAGGGGCCATTGGAGAGGACTTATAAAACCACAGAGCTTTCTGCCAGACTTTTAAAGCAAAAATGTCACTTTCTAAGGTGAGAACAGATTTGAGAAATTTCAGCCTAAAGAGTGATTTTCCCCCAAGGCTGTCATGAGCACCTGAAAACAGGGTTTATAACGGAAGTGCCATCACAACTGCAACTACATTGCCGTGAGACTGTGACTCTGTCCTCAAGTACAAGCACTATAATAAGAAGCATCTACATGACGCTTGGAAGGATGTCCAAGACATGTAGTCATCCTTTTCCAGATCATCACCTCTCCCAATCTGTTCCATTTTCAGCTGAGATGACACACAGGTTTCATGAGAGAAAACTTAGCACAAGAATAGGAAGTTTCCTAACTGGAGAAAGATCCATTATGAAAGACGCTGGTCTCTGACTCCAGGCAACTGTCACAAGGAGGCTGTGATAACCTCAGGGCTCTTGAAGAGTTCACTGGGGTTCAGTTCCCTCCTGGCCAGCCCCTGGGCCTCCAGCATATCTGGGCATTGTCCCAGAGCCAGCTGTCTTAACATTCCACTGGGGCTTAGGATATGTGAGACAGGACTGGGCTTTCCCAGTAGACAGCAAGGCATAAAATGTAACCCTTTGTGAAGAAGCTGGAACCAATGCCAACAGAGAGGTGACTGTTTCTCCACCCACCTTAGAAACCACTTAATTAATCTGCTTCCATGTGCCAAGATCTTACAAAGGTTCATTGAATTAGGAAAAGTGTCACAAGTTAAAGAGGGAAAAGTTAAACTTTCATGGGACATCAGGTAGAAAAAAGTCAGCAGAAAATAAAAATCATCCCTACATCATCAAGAAAATGTGTGCGCATACACACATCTACTTTCACACTTGTGTGTGTGTGTGCATGTGTGTATTTAACTCAAAGCTATAAGAAAGTCTCTACACTGCATGTGTCTATGCCTATATGAATGCCTGTTCAATATAAAAGAATGCCACACCAAAAGCTGTCATTTTCTATCTTTCCCTCATGCCAAATTGAGGCAAATTAGCTAATTTTTTGCAAGACTTTTCTTTCATAGGGTTCCAATCCTCTTTGAAGGGATTACCAATTTAAAGAATAGCAACCCCACACACACTTAGCTTCAGACAACATTTATCAGTGTGTGTTTGATAGAACATCCATTCAGGAAATTCTGTGTAGTGAGCCTTTGCAGGGCATATACAGTACCAGCTCTGAAAAATCCTAAAAATTGATAACACACTTTCCCCTTAACTGTTCCTCATAGTCATTCCCACTTCATTCTAACTGTTTTACTAACATTACAGTTGCTCATAGGGACACACATGGAAAATTCAGGTGTATAATCAACGTGTATTATATGCACTCACAGCAAGGGGCTAGAAACCAAAGTTACCAGGAGAGCCTGTGATACCAGAAAAGGCTACATTACTTCCCCAGCTTGTTTTTCCATGTGAAAGACTAGAAAAATGTATCCAATCTCCATCTCTGCCTCTCACAGGGTCTGCTGTCCTTGGTGGCTCCATGGGGCAGCTGGGACAAGGACAAGGGGTAAGAGGACATTAACTCTGTTTCCAGGGTTGTTTTAACAATTGCCTTTGGCTGTAAGTTTAAAGTCATAGCATCCAAACAGTTTCCTCTCCAAATGGGAGAAGTTTCGATTTTTCCTTCTGACCTCTTCATCTACCCCTCAAATGGTTGCACGCTTGAGAAAATAAAAAAGGATAGTTATCAACTGTCTGAATTCTCCTTTTCCCCTTGAATCCAATCACATTGATGCCTCAATACTGAGCTCATCTCATAAGTGTACTGATGGGGTTTTTTTCCTTAATCATAGAATTCTCTCAGGACCAACATGGCACATAGAACATGTGGTAAGATCTCTGAGCAGTGCTGATAGGGACATAACATAGGTCACCAGTTTATTTTTTAAATTTATTCCCCTTATTTTGTTTTTTTTTAAAGAAATTTTATTAGCACAGTTGCAGTACATAATGATTGTATTAATCATGGGAACATGATATATGCTTACCAATGTATAAAGTAAATCCTATGACTTAAAGTTCTTAATAAACTTCATATTTGCCTCTGCGACCTCCACAGTGGGTTTCCTCAGATGTTCCTGCTCTGGCACAAAGAAGGTGATCGTATTCATTCCTAAAAGCATGTCTGCGGGGAAGAGGAAGAGCAACAGAGTTCTAGCAGGATGCTGAGGGAACAGGAAAGATAGGTGAGGGTACTCGGCAGGATAGACTAGGAAAGGGAGGCCAGAATGCTTGGATAACATAGCTTGAGTGTCGGGATCACTCAGCCGATGGGGTGCTGCAGCTCACTACCACTGCCCAGTGTCTCAAGGGAGCATCACACCCCATATGGCAAGCCTAGGGAAAGATTAAAATTCAGAATTGGAAGCATGTTTTCCATTGAATGGATATTGCTTTCACAGCGTGATAAAGCTAATAAACAATCATAAGAGACCTTCTCTTGTTATTAAAGCCAAGATCACTTTAAAGAAGATGATGAAAAGTGCATATACATACAAAATAAGAGGCTATGCTAGAGATGATGTACCAAGCCCTTGATGAAATGCTTGGGAAAACAGGAAAGAGGGTGGGCTATGGGGACCAAATGCCTTGGCTTCAAATCCCAACTCTGCTGCTTTGGATATGTATTATTGTGTGCAGGAAATGTTTGGTTTCCCCACCTGCAAAAATATTAATGGTGCTCATCTTGTGCAACTGTCCTGTGGAATTAAGACAGAATATCAATCATGCAAGTACATGTCTTCCGGCAAATAATTTGCTTAAGGAATATTAGCTGTTACTAGTACTAGTTCTACTAGCAATTATACACTGTAGCTACTGCAACAACATAACCACTTTTTTCTTTTTGAAAATATTAATTAATTAATTTTTTATTTTATAGAGAAAAACGATGAACAATGAAACCAAGTGTCAAAACAGGTTAGTAGCACAGTTACAATAGTTGATATATCGTGCATTGTCGTCTTCATAGTAATTGATCAGAGTATAAGATATAGGCATAATATCTTGTCTAAACAATATTAACATTGCTAATATTACATTAATTGTACAATTACATTCTTTTCAAAGAACTAAGAGAAGCTAGCTGTGTAACTCTCCTGGCTATCTTGTAGACATGTATTTTTTTCTTTTTCCCTTTCTTCCTTTCCCTTTTCCCCCATTGCAGTTTGTCTTTTCTTTTGAAGAGTTTCTTCCAAGTTCACAGTATCTATTGTACATGTTAGATCCTTTGTTCAGTTTCTCACACCAGGGAAACAGTAGGCTGTTTACACATATGGGGCTCATTTATTCACTTATAGGTATGGTCTCCAGTGGCATCCATTTACCTACAAAAGTTTCCAGTTTATCCTTCTCTATGGCTGAGTAGTACTCCATTATGTATAAAAACATCTTTTTTATCCATTATTCAGCTGATGAACATCTAGGCTGTTTCCAAGATTTAGCTATTACAAATTGTGATACTATAAACATAAGTGCATTGTACCATGAGAAGCAAACTAAAACAACACTGAGACTCCATCTCAACCCACACAGAGTGGCCATGAGGAAAAAGGGACCTCTCTCCCCTTTTGGTGGGAATACCGACTGCTGCAGCCACTGTGCAAATCAGTGTGGAGGTTCCTTCAAAAGCTAGATTGAGAGGTCCCATTCGAAGCAGCTTTTTAATCCCAGAAGAATTAAAAACATAACTATTTATTAACTAGACACTGAGATGTATATCCTGTGCATGGTGATTCAGGAGAATCATCTTCATGTTCAGAAAAATCATTCAACTTATTATCCCAATTCACATGTGGGGAGACCAAGAGTCAGAGAGATTAAGTAATGTATCCGAAGTGTTCATTTGTAGTGGAGATTGACCTGGAGCTCGTATTTCCAGGATTGGTATCACCTCAGCTTTTTACTCTGCTCTCCTTACCTCTCTTCTTCAGCGAAATCCACTTAAACCACGAGACACCCAGGAACCAAGGACCCTGGAAAACACCATAAAACACACCTGCAGTGGTCACTTCTGTAAGTACTACCATATAGATTTGCAAATTTAAGAATCTGCTTTGATCTTATAATTCTGCATTGCTTTTTATACTGAGCTTTTCTTAATCACCTCATTTCTCAGTCATTTAAAAAAATTGGCAGGCTGGGGATAGAGCTCAGTGGAATAAGTGCTTGCCTAGCAAGTGCAGGGTCCTGAGTTCGATCCCCAGTACCGCAAAAAAAAAAAAAAATTGACAAAGCCAGATAATTTTTTAACTTGCTTTGTTTTGCTGAGACATTCCTATTTCCACCAACTCTTTGGACTAGGTTTTATTCATCACTAGAACTTTTATTTGGAGACTTTCCTGGCTCCTTTTTAGATAAGCACCTTGTTTTTTGGTGGTTTACTATGACTTCTGTCTCATTAGAATGGACACTCAACCCTTGTTCCACCGGCCTTGCAACATAGTACTGGTCACATTACACATGGATGAACTCACAGCTGATACTCAAAAATTACAATTTAAATGAATCCTTTCAGTTCATGTCTTCTTTCTTTGAATGAAAAATCTGCCAGCCTGCTTATAAAGAAAATAGATCCTAGCAACCCAGTCTATAAAAAAATCACACTCTATTTATTAATAATTTCCAAGATGAGGATCCTGTACTCTATTAACATAGTGTTCTCAACCTGGGACAAATTTACTCATAAGAGTACAATTCACAAAGTCTGAGGTATTCCTGGTTGTCACAACTGCAGATATTACCAGAATCTAGGGCTGTAAGGCCAGGCATGTTGTTCCAATACCTCTAAAGCACCAGATTGCTCTTCTTCCTCAAACAGAATTATCTGGCCCAAAATATTTATATAGTGAGAGATTTTATATTAATATTATATTCTAAAAATCACAGATATTTGCAAAGGACTTTAAAATTTGCAGAAGGCTTTTGTCTATGCTTTTGTATTTGAGTTTACAACATTTCTCTGAAGTAAGAATAGTTTTCACAATATCCATTTAACTGACAAGGAATACACTTAGATGGTGACAGCTTACTGGAGGTGACCCGGATGCAATGTGAACATTACAGCACGTGGGTCAGGTGTACTCTCTGCAGGGTAGACCTGCATTTTATACAACCCTGTTGGTATAACTGTTATATATTCTACAACTAGCTCTTTCCAGAAATGTTTATATGGTTAAAAACTCTCCCAAAAGCCTATGAAAATAGCAGGGACCAAGTGTTTATTTCCTTCTCAATAATATGATAGAACCTAATAATTTGAAGTTTGTGAGGCACATCTTACATAAATAAAAGTTCTACAATTTATGCTTTGAATCGATGAATACAACCTTAGTGATAAGCGCACACAATTTACTATTCGCCTCTGTTCCTTCCATAGCATTCATTACTGGCAGATGGGAGAAATTCAGTTGGTCCATTTAACAGATGTTTTAGAATTCCAACCTGCAGAAGGGACTTCACTTTTAAAGGAAGCCCCAGTGTGTGGCTTTTGTGGGTGCAGCCCACTTGCTGCATTTGTTTCCCTTTAACCAGCCTGCACATACATTACCCACATATTTGGGTGAGATCATGGAGAGAATCACAATGATGTTTTTTCATTGTCTCACAGTAGACTAGGACTTTTTCTTTTTTAGGGAAAAGGATTTCTGCAAAATGTTTCAGTTCTCACAGAGGAGGAGAATGTGAAGATTAAACACAAATACACTCTTCAGTATAAGTCTAGTTGTTGTGACATGATTTGAGGATTATCATCTGGATCGTTGTAGCCTCTGAAGTTGAAGTTACACCATTCAATGTTCATCTGTCTCATCTTAGACTTTCGCTCAATTTCTACAACTTGCTGTGCAACATTGTGCCTATCACTAACAAGCTGCATGGTATACTTAAAATTTAATTAAGAGAACAGATCTCATATTAATTATTCTTACCACGATTTCATTTTAAAACATTATCTCCTGAAAATACGTAACATTCTTTTTTATTTTAAAGAGAATAAAAAAACAATGAAAAAATCAGGTCCCCCAAATTCAAAGACCAATCAAAAATGGGCATTTGAGATGAATACATACTTCTCAGATGAAGAAGTACAAACGGCAAATAAATATATAGCATTCTTAAAGAATGGTCTATATTGAGTCTTTAAAAAAGCTCCATGTAGCCATAGACTCTACCAAATAATGAATGAGTTTGTCTGCAAGCAATCGAGTCTCGATGCAAATCTTTGTCTCCCACCTGGAAAAAGTCAAATACAAACATGTATACATGTGGCAACATATTAAACATTGTCGAAATTAATGGCATGAACTACTACACTGATGTCTATGACTCTGCCCAACCCACCGCTATAGACATAAAAATGGATCGTGGAGATCTCCATGGAAGGAGAGATGGGTTCAGAGTAAAACCAGAGCCCAGCCTGCAGGAGCAGGTAGAGGCAGCCCATGGTGAGCAGCTCACAGACATCAGGAGCAGGCCCAGCCTGCATCCTCCACAGCTCTGCCTGAGTTCATTCTGGCAAAATAAATTCCTAGGCTCTGATCCTCTGGCACTGGGGCATTTCATAGGGTACCAGGATGGCTGTGAAAGATGCAGGGACCAGCTCCCAAGCATTCTGCTCCAATATTCAGCTCAAGGTGGCATACTCAGCGTCTTCCTGCCCAATCTCAGGGCCTCTCTGCAGGGCCTCTCTGCACAGGAGAGAGCCACAGCAGCCCTGCTCATAACATGAAAGTGTTGTTCCCAGTGTACGTCTTTTCAAGTCTGCACCATCTGCTCTGGGCCCTCATTATGAATTCATAATGAGGATCCATAACAATTACATCTGTAAGTGAAAAAAATAGGCTTTTAAAACTTTGGGTGCAAGCAAACGCCCTTTGTGCAAGCAAGCATATAGTTAAGGTGAGATGTTTTTTAATTTTGGGGTTTGAATTTTTTTTTAATTTGGCTTTTTCCTAACACTTGAGAAAGTATTTGCCACTGGTAAATTTTAGTTCTGTGCTGTACCCTTCAGCAGAGAGTGATCAAAAGTTAAATGCTACAGTTCCCTGCCTTAGAAGAAGTACAATACAATAAACAAAAACTAGGTTGCTATCAAAGAATTACAATGAAATCAGGATGCAGCAAATCATGGTGGCAGAGAGGACAAATCTTAGAGCCTGGCATTGAGGGTTTGAGCCTTTTCCTGACATCTTCCCAGCTGTGTGACCTTGGACAGCCACTCTAGGCTGCATTGTCCTCTTGACATGAGAGAAATCACAGTAGCAGTGCTGTCATGGGTTGTGATAGGAGCCAGACAAGTGGCCAGCATGGTACCAGGCACACAGGAAAAGCACAACAGGCCAAGTAGCTCTGTACTCTGCTTCTCACCTTTCCCAACTGTGAAGGAAGAGGAGGGCTGACATTTCATGAATGGTGGGAGATACATCTGGCTGTCAGAGGTCTAATATCCTACAATGATAAACTTAGGGGTATGAAGCCTGGATAGATGTTCTCCTTGTGCTTGTGGGTATGTGTGTACACATGGATGGGTAAATAGACGAGGGCAGTAGATGATAGATAAATGGATTGGTAGATAGGCAAGAGATACATATAGTCACACTTATACAATGTAGACAGACACAGAAATGTGTTTTCACACAGGAAAAAATGCAAAGGCCATTTCTACCATTTTAATAATGATTTGCTCTGATAGTGTATTTGGAAAGACAAGGGGAGAAAACAGTTCAGAAAAATAAAGGAATGAAGCTGAGTAAGAGTTACATGAAGGCCCGAGGAAGCTGCATCCGGAACCACCTGGGGATCAGTGTGTGGATGAATATAACTAAGAAGGGACTCTTGCTCCTGACAGTTGGCACCACAAAGCATTATGGGAAATTGTGGATTTGTTTCCAGCTATGTAAACCGGGTTCAACTCTAAGGAAATTATTTTAAAATGTAGGAATAGAATTCCCAGATCACTCCCACACCCCTTAGAATGGTTAGATAATTTCTAAAAATGCAAGTTAATTCTGCCCACCTGCCAGCCCAGGCCCTGAGCATGACTAGGGAACTGACCACAAGTCCCATGCCAGCAAAAGGAGGCAAGATGTGTGAGCCCAGTACCTACAAAGAGTCTTGGGACTGGCTAATCCCGGCTGAGCACTACTGAGGGGTAGATGGTTGCCCCTGGAAGCAGATAGAGGAAGACCCACTCTACACACCCTTTCTACATGAAGTGCACATAATAAGTTTAAAGCTTCAGAAAGTTTCTTTGTCCCCTGAAAGCCATGAAAAGGGTAAATGGTAACTGCTAGTTTTCCATCTGGGCACAGATCAGGTACAGCCATAATAGATTTCTTTTTTCCAAGAAGAGCTAGCAATAGACAGGAAACAATGTTCAGCTAGTCCAAGCTCTGTGGGACCTGTGAGCAAGGACTGGTACTGATGGCCGGGGCAATGGGGCTTAGGGAAATCCTGCAGTGTTCACTGTGCACCCGGGCACTGCAGAGGGAGCTTGGAGGCATACTCTGTGCTGTGTGGTATGAAAACACTAGACAGATAGGAGGCAGGGTAGCACTGATCCAAGTACAGAGCCATTAGAATGACAAATGATAGGACCTCAATGTTTCCTAATCTTTTTCTTCACCCTTTTCCCCACCCTAAAGATCTGACCGATGGAGATGCACCAAAATCACTACCAAACTGAGAACTGAGTATCTCCCTTATTAATCTGGCCGATTATCTCCTAACACCATGATTCAGGGCTTTCAGTAAACATCACTGTGCATCGCAATTTCACTTTTGTTGCTGAGGTCAAAGGGAGCGTTCCACTTCCTACCCTCTACCCATAGCTGGCCTAGGTGTGCCTGCCTCGAAGAGCAGGGAAAGGACATGCCAGTGCACCTAATGCCCAGAGGAAGCCTACAGTGAGGGAAAAGGTGCCACTGGAATTTTTTCTACTTTCTCCATCTATACCTTCACCCAATAGCAAATCAGATCCTGTTGGCCTCTGTCACTGACCACTTGGCCTGGACTCTTGTCCTCCCATTCGGAGACAAGTAGTGGACAGAAAGATGGGATGTAATTTCTCCACCATTTCTCTGGTGGGAACAGGCAGGAAACGTTCTCTCTTTCCTGAAAGAGAAAAACAGGGATGATAAGCAACCTGATCTCATAAATATGCATGCATCAAATATGAGCACACCCAACTACATAAAACAAATTTTAATAGACATAAAAAATCAAACAGGCAATAATACAATTGTAATTACCTTTCCTCTGTGGTCCCCAACCAGTCAGCCATTGGAAATGAAGGGATTCATCTGCAATCTTGTCTCCTTTTGAGGTCTCCTCTTAAAGCTGAGTATTGGATACTTGCAGAGCTGATACAGGGCTCAACATCTCATCTCCCAACCTCCTCTGTTGCTTGGGTTCCTCACTTCCCTCTGAAGAACTTTCTTTGTCTAGCCAAAAAGAGATGTGCCTGGGGAAAGGAACCTTGGCATGTGAGGCCTCAGAGAACTCTGAAATGCAAAACAGCTTTGGTTTGCTTGACAATCGATCAACAGCTTAACTTTTAGAAAGAACTTCCTCATTTGAGTATATGTGCTCATGCTCCAAAGTCCACACCATCTTTTTTTAGTGGAACTTGGATTACAGTATTGTAACTACATTTTAAAGGTCCTGTAGATCAATCATCCTCTTCCATGTTACAGATATGGGAAATGAGACCTAAAAAGTAGAACTTCATTGACAAGTTGTGAGGAGTTAAAGTTGGTAGCAGAGTCAAACTAAGATACAGCTTTCTAAAGCTTGTAAAGTGTGGAGAGTTCTCACTGTTCTCTCTCTCTCTCTCTCTCTCTCTCTCTATATATATATATATATATATATCTGTATTTTTTCCATCTTTAAGAATCAGTCTCATGTGCGATGTTGTACAGTTGCCAGCCCTCAAGTCCTTTCTTTATTTGCACACTTGCTCTTCTTGTGAAGGAGGTGAAGGACCTGGTCTGATTACCTCAGGGTGGGTGGAGTGGGGAAGCATGAAGTCTTCCTGTTTTTCCTGGTTTCTTTTCTGTTAATTCCCAATTTCCTTGCACTATGGTCAGATAATATACATGGGATAGTTTCAATTATTTTCATATACTTAAACATGTTCTATGGACTAGTATATGGTCTATTTTAAAGAACATCCCATATGATGTGTATACTAATGTTGTTGGATAGAAACTCTGTAAATATCTACTAAGTTCATTTGTTCACAGGTTTGGTTCAGTTCTGATATTTCTTTGCTGATTTTTTGCCTGATTGACTTATCTATTTGTGACAGTGGGGTATCAAGTTTCCCCATTACAATTATGTTATTTCTCATTTGATTTTTCATGTTTATTAATATTTATCTTATATAGTTGGATGCTTCCATATTTGGTGCCTACATATCTATGATTGTTATCTCCTCCTCTCAAAGTTTCCCCTAACGAATGTGTAGTGACCTTCTTTGTCTCTTTTGGTCATTCTTGGTTTCAAGTTCACATTGTCTGCAAACAGAATAACTACTCCTGCTTTTTTTAAATTCTTATTGCATGGAAGATTGATTTCCATCCTTTGACTTTCAGTCTATGAATTTCTTTTTGAGTTATATGTATTTCTTGTATACAGCATATTTTGGATCTTGTTTCTTGATCCATTCTGCCAGTCAGTTTCTTTTGGTTGGTGAGTTGAGGCAATTTACATTGACAATTATAACTGAAACATTGGCTTATCTTTGTAATGTTATTTTCCTGCTGTTTGTTCCCTATTTTTCCAGTGTTTAATTGCTTGCCCTTCCTGTTCATTTCTTTCTGTTGTTTTTCGAATTGTGGTCATTTTTATCTCTTTTAGAACATCTTTCAGTATCCTTTGTAGTGTTGGTTTGGTGGTCATGAATTTCTTCAGTTGTTCTTTGTCATGGAAATATCTTATTTCTCCATTAATTTTGAAAGATAGCTTTGTAGGGTACATCAATCTGGGGTGTAAATTATTTTTTTCAGGACTTGAAATATTTCACTCCAAGCTCTTCTTGAATTGATGGCTTGTGTTGAGAAGTCTGCCATGCTGCTGCTGAGCAATTCCTTTATAGGTGATCTGTTTCTTTTCTCTAACAGCTTTTAATATTCCGTTCTTGTGCTAAATTTCTGAGATCTTGATTATTATATGTCTGAGTGTAGATTTATTTTGGTTATTGCTAATTGGAGTTCTGTATGCTTCACTTGTCTGTATGTCAGATTCTTATCCCATGCTTGGGAAATTTTCTATTACTTCTGCAAATATTTTTTATGTCATTTCTGTTGACGCCTGCTTTTTCATTGACATCAATTACTCTTATGCTATTTTTCTTTGCATCATCTTGCCAGTGTTATTTCCTGATCTTTTGTTATTTTCAAGAGATCTTTCTTTTCATGATCATTAGCTGAGATCCTGTCTTCAGGACCTGAAAGTCTGTCTCCAGTTTTGTTCAACTGGTTTTGCCAGCTTTAAATGCAATTTTTAATTTCTTGGATATCTGTTTGAATATGTTTCATGCATTCTATTTCTTTCCTATTTGCTCATTCACAGTTTCCATCATCTTCCTATCACCATCTATTTTTTTATCTCTCCTCTAGATTTTCTGAGCAATTCCTTTGTAAATGTTGGCATTTCTCTTTCCACCAGAAATATTATTTCTGAGCTGACTTCCTCGATAGCCTCATGGATTTGTTTCTTTACTTCAGTTGCTATCATTTCAGAAATGTTAGGTGTGTATCTCCCATTTTCCTCTAACTTCTTGTGTGTTGGACTTGTTCTGTGTATACTGGAGATATGAGGTTGTATTTTCCTTCTATGTCTTGCCATTTTCTATTTCAAAAGTTTTCATTTTGTTTTCCGTGTTGATCCTTGTAAGTTTTTGTAGTAGGTAGCCTTATCACTTGTATCAAGGCCTCTCTAGGCAAGACTTGCTCTTCAAGATGTCTTAGGTATATAAGAGGTTCTTGGTTTGTGTCTGTCCCAAGATCCTACCTTTCTAATTAATTAATGGAGAGATATTGGTATGTGTTTGGCTAAGTTCCCAGTCCTTTTGTGCTGGGGTGTGGTGAGATTATTACTTCAGAACTTCCCAGTATTGTTACAGATGTGAGAACAACGGATTAAAACAGATGTGACATCCTAGCTGAAGTTGTATAATTAGTACTGACAATAGCATCAAGCACAGTTTAGAGATTGACAAATTATGGTAACTATTAATTTTGTACCTTTAACCATAGAAGCAAAATCTACAGTTATATAGCAGAACCAATCCTAAATTAGCAACTTGTATGCAAAATGTTTCCCCTTGGTAAAGTGGTTTTACCTTGTGGTGGGGAAATTTAAGAATGATAGTGGATAGAACAGAGATAACTGAAAGAAATAAAGTAGAAGCCAGGATGCAGAACAAAGGATGATCATGAAAAATGTGGGAAACTAGAGAAGAGTTCAGAAGAGAAAGAATGAAGGAGTAAGAAAGGGATTATTGAGGTTGACCAGAACAATTATAGAAACTATTTACTCATGAAAATATGATGAAGTCTAGAGAATTGAGGAAAGGGGGAGAGGACTTCCGGGAAGATGGCGACCAGGTGAGCAGCAAGGGAGCGATCCTCCTTAATAAACACCACCAGCTCGAGACAGACTTGGCGAGCATGAATGCCGGGACCTCGGCTGGGAAGTTCAAACTGGGCGTATTTCTCTGAGCTGCCGGGGGAGATGCGGTAGGGCGGCCCAGGCTGCCCTGGCGAGACGTGGGAAAGCCCCAGACGCTGGGAGCCAGGGACGCTCCGAGCAGGGAGGAAGTTTGGCTGGGTCCGAGCGCCCTGGGAGCATAGCCAGCTCGGTCCCTCCCGCCTCCCGAGCCCGCGCGGCTTTCCGGCGACTCCCGACAGAGATCGGCTTTTTAGCGGCGGCAACGCCCAGCAGTCCCACATTTCACGCGCATCAGGCGGGCCGCGCAGAAAGCCCCAAAGGATAAACTGGCACCTTGGAACCTTCCTGCCTGCAGGGACTCCAAAAACTGGTGAGCTATCTGCGCTCGCGACCAGATCACCGAGTGGGGGAGGAGATCCATCCCTATACCTGCAGGGAACCCTGGGAGGGTGGGGGAGCGGTCTTACACACCTCACCCAGGTCACTAGGTAGGGAGTATCTAACCAATATCTGTACAGCCTTTTAAGCGGAACTCTCAGCAGAAAGCTTAAGGGACATTCCCCCAAAGAAAAGTCATTGAAGCAACCTCTGCAGCAGACCTTTGCCTGCTGAACTGCCTGGGGAATCTACTGCTCAATATTTTCAATCAGATACCCAAAAAAGGGAAGACAGAAGAACAAATCTCAGCAGAAAGCTTAAGGGACATTCTCCCAAAGAGAAGGAATCATTGGAGCAGCCTTTGCAGCAGACCTCCGCCTGCTGAACTGCCTTTGGAATTTATAGCTCCACATTTTGAATCTGATACCCAAAAATGGGAAAACAGAGGAGCAAAACGCAGTCTCA